>PVHY01003703.1:0-103897 GCA_004024945.1 Uropsilus gracilis | reverse complement strand
AACTACAGTTCAGAAATCCCTTTCTGGAAACATCTGCAGATGGCAAAAAAATGAAGGAAAACATAAACAGATGGGACTACATCAAACTAAAAAGCTTTTGTACAGCAAAAGAGACAACAGAAAAAACTAAAAGATGCCCAACCGAATGGGAAAAAATCTTTGCCCTCCACATGAGCGACAAGGGCTTAATAACGAAGATACACAAGGAACTAACACAACTAAACAAAAGCAAAACAAAAAGCCCAATCAAAAACTGGGGAGAAGAACTGAAAAGACACTTTTCTAAAGAGGAAATACAAATGGCCAACAGGCACATGAAAAACTGCTCAACTTCGCTAGTAATAAGAGAAATGCAAATCAAAACAACAATGAAATACCACCTTACACCAGTAAGAATGGCCCACATCCAAAGAACAGACAACAAGAATTGCTGGCGAGGATGTGGAGAGAAAGGAACACTACTACACTGTTGGTGGGAATGTAAACTAGTCCAATCACTATGAAAAGCTGTAAGGAGGACCCTCAAGTTAATGAAAATGGAATTACAATTTGACCCAGCAATTGCTCTCTTGGGAATCTACCCAAAAGAGACCTATATGTGGGTACAAAGGGACACATGTCCTCGGATGTTTACCGCAGCACAATTTATAATTGCAAGGACATGGAAGCAACCTAAATGCCCCAAAACAGATGACTGGATGAAAAAAATGTGGTACATATACACAATGGAATATTACTCAGCAATTAAAAATGACAAATTTGATGAATTTATGGAAACCTGGATGTACCTAGAAGAAATCACTCTAGCAGAAACGAGCCAGATGGAAAGGGACAGAATCCAAATGGTTTCACTAATATATGGTCAACCAAATGAAACTGCACAAGAGGAGAATGGGGACCAACTGGAGTGGGTGGGAGGGGGAGGTGGTGGGTGACCCCCAGGGATTGAAATGATGTGAAATATAGATAAATAAATTTTTAAAAAATAAATAAAAAATAGTCTACTTGAATAAAATGCAATAAAACTCTATGCCCAGAATTAAAACCTTGATTATTTAATGGTCACCATCACCTTTAGTTTGGGAACATGCACAGAGCCAATTCTGTTGCTAGAATGTATCCTTATAAACACATTTCAGCATCCTCAATAGTATCTTCTTAAAATAGATTTATTCCTTCAGATCTAGAATGCTATCAATTGATGTATTACAGGAAAAGATTTGTGATAACACAAAATATCAGGAATATCTTCAGTTTCAAAGTCCCAGCCATAAAGAGGAAGATATAACTAAAATTCAAGTTTGAATTAAACAGGTGTGTAAGCAAAACCAAATATTTTAGGTGGGAATAGTGTGGATGTGAAATAGAATCAACAAATAATTATTAAGAATCCCTTGTTGGACAAAAATTTTCTAAGAACTGGGAAATGGTAGTGAAAAAATATAAACCTCTGCCTTCATTCTTACAAAACACAAAACAATAGACAAATCAATAGGATTAGCTATCATGCTGAAGCTATATCACATATTACACAAGAACGTAAGTACTGGAGGCAACTGCAAGGACTGTGAACTGTGGTTCTGCAACTTTATGGCTCTGTAGTTTAGAGCTCATTCTTAACATCACCATGTCTCAGACTCTAAAGGTCCAAAATGAAATACCTCTTAACACTGTAATGAGGATTAAATCATTTTAATGTAGGTAAAAGTTTTAGGACTGTATAGAACACAACCATTATAGAAATACCTGCATTTATTGCTATTAACATTACCAGATAACTTTAACAGCTATGAATAAAGAGGAATCACGCAGTTTAAGGAGAACAGGAGAGTATGAATGTGCTTTTGGTAGAGAATAGTCAGGAAAGGAACTTCTGATTAGATGACCCTGGAGAGAGGAAGAAAGAGTCAGGGAAGAAGCTATCTATGTCAAGTCCTGGAAGCAGTCTGCACACATGGAAGGGCAGGAAGTTCAAAGGCCAGGTGGCCATGAAAAGAGTTGGCTTTCACTGCCATTGTTAATAGGAACACAGAGCAGGGATTTCAGCAGACCATCACTTACTTGACCTACTATACTGAAAACAGGTATTGGTGATTTTTCTGTGGAAAATGGAGTAGAAAGAGATAGAAAAGATTTGGTAAGAGGCAATGCAATTTTGAGTAAAAGGACAAGGGTGGTATTAATCATGATATAAAAAAGAAAACCAAAGTCAAAATCTAGCATATTTTGACAGGCAGTATATATGTTATGTAACAGAAATCAAGATACCTGTCAAGCTTTTATCCCAAGAAACGATAAGAACAAAACCTCTTTTTCCAAGAGGACTGATGGATGAACAAGCTTGTGAGCCCATTCAGATCTATAAATTATGAATAAGAACATACTCTGGGTTAGCAAAAACATGGGATGGAAAAGGAATATACAAGACATGTAATCACATTCACAGACATCTTGTAGGCTAAGGCCTTCCCTTCTTCCATTCCTTCTTTTTCCATTCCTTTTTTTTTTTTTTTTTGAATAGAGGTTGTATTTTGTTAAATCTTTCTCAGAACTTTATAGGTTGGCTCCCTTCAATTTCTTGCAAAATTGAGCACAACTTTCTAGCCGAAGTAAAATTTGCCACTTGAACAAAACAGAAGCTATTATAAAAAGATGGGCTTTGTAAGAATCCACTTAGGTTTTCTTCTCCATCCTCCTCTAACAAGATTGCAGAAACCACAGTGAAGAGTCTGTTCCTGTTGCCACTTGTGTTTTTCCACACATTTAGCATCCACTTCTTCAAGTTTCAGAGTATCACAGACAGCATCTTGAAAATTTGAAAAGTATACTCATCTTAATTCTCTATACACAATGTGCTCAGAAATATGTTATTATTAAGTTTAGGGATTTTTTTAACTTTACTTTTCATTAAAGCAACTTCAAACTATTTCAGTAAAACTTATTTGCATTTTAATATATAAAATCATTTCCTTTTGATGTTCTTATTAAAAACATCTTTAAAGCTATTGCTGAAAGTCATGGAAACAATTTGAAAAATAAAAGGTCATCTTTTGAAAAGTCAAAATTAGCTTATAACCAAGTAAGAAAGGAAATTATAAAAATTTGCTATAGCATTTTTATTAAATGTGTGCAATATGAATTATATCTTTTTGAGAAAAATTCATCTTAGAAATGCAGGCAAAATATTTTTTAAGAAAAGTAACTTTAGGAAAAAATAGTGTAAAAGGTTAGTATTATAAATAGACTGGTAGCATCATTTAGAAATTCATATAAGAGTAGAGCAAAATGAAACCTTGACTGATATAGTTCGTTATTTTATGAAGGAATTTTTTGATTATGGATAGCCTTTAGAAAGTAAAGTTTAAAATGACCATATAGATATGTATCTTATTTAAACAAGTTATTTTTTCCTGTTTTCTTTATAGAATTTCTCTTTCTCTTAGATACAGTGCCTTATCTTTGTCTTTAATATTCAGCGTAAATATTTATCTTTGTCTTAATTATTCAGTGGAAAGATTACATGACAAAGATAATTCATTATCAGTACATATATAAAATTAAAGGTGAAACTGATTAGTAAAATCTACGGTCAAAGTACATGTTGCTATCTCTACATTAACTATAATTCGCTCATATATATTTAAAAATATTTTGAGTTTGGACAAAGTTTTAATAATGAGCCAGGGGGGTGGTTAATTAGATTTAAGTCCCTCCCATCACTATACTAAACCAGAACAATTAGATCTCCAGTTAGGAAGAATCTAATAAGTGATATAATACTCTGTAGTTTCCAAATAGAGGTATTCCTAAGATAGCACAGAACTGGTCTCAAGGAGAAAACTGATTTAGAAAAAACATAACTACAATAAATAATGACTATCATAGATTCAGCTATGCATAAGTAATCCCAAAGGATCAGAAAATGTAGCACTTTGATTTATTTGTTGTCTAGTGAGCCAAATTAAAATAACGGCAAAGAAGTTGCAATGAATAATTTCATGAAATAACATCAGTGAATAGATTGACAGTGATACATGAAAACTGGGATTTGAAACTCAAATAGTGAAAACATCCGTGGGTCACTTTGTAGTGAGAAAAAGAAATAAATCCAACCCTTGGCTATTTAGTTATATTACATTCATTTTTATCACATGCTTATCATGCATGTGATTGCATACACATGCAGTATGTGTATATAATATATATGTATAATGAGAAAGGGTGAGTAGAAGGATGAAAGATCAATTTCCTGATAACCTTCATAAGTATCTTACTAGCCCACGGGCTAGAGGACATGAAGAGGCAGCAGTGGAAAAATCTAAAGGCTTTTTCAGAGCTGGAGATGAATGGTATTACACATTCCTCTTATTTTTCTATCAAAAAAAAAAAAACAGAAATGGATGCAAAACCATAAACCATATTTGTTGAAGAATCTTGTGTGGAAGTGGAGTAGAGTGACTGACTACAGATTGTAGGAATGGACTCAATGTGATCTAAGATAGAAACTCCCATGTTCCTACCCAGGAGCTGGGGTAATAGGAGAGATGCAGACATTTCCTACTGTCTCTTAGCTGCTAATTCAAAGCCACTGATAACTAAGTTTGCCTTCCAGAGGTGGACACTGGTGAAAGGCAAGAAGCTAGTAGCAGAAGCCTAGCGGTGGAGACTGCCCAGGGAAGAACGACTGATTTTCCATGTTGAGAGTCTTAATAAAAGCTCAGGTATGGCCAGCAGAGGAGTTTTGAACCAATGGGCATTGCCTGCTCTGACAGAACAATTTGTGAATTGTGGGGGCAGAGGAAATAACAAAGACAAGCACTTACCTCCAAAAACCAGCAAAATGTCAGCAGGAGTCAGCTAAGAGGGTAACAGAAAGTCGAGAACTAGGATTATACACAAACTTTGAGAAAAAATTCTACTTAAGGATTGAGTGAGTGCATTGGAAAAAACCGGAAAGGACAAGGCAATTACAGAAAGGAGAGGTATAAAAAAAAAAAATTAAACGAGCTTTCTAAGGGGTGAGAGACACCATTTCAACTGAAAGCACAGGTATTTTGAAAAAAAAAAAAAAAAAAAAAAACATTATTAAGTGCTTCTCCTTCCAACTTGGCTCTAGTGCCATACATAGACGTGCAGTTCTAAAATGCAAAGGAAGTAGCTTTTTTGGCACATTGAAGTTGCAACTTACAGCTCCCTACAAGTAGCAAACTCTTGGAAAATTGCAGTTGGTTGAAAAGTATAGTCTGACATAATCTCATCTTTTAGAACATTAACAGTTGCCAATAGTCCTACTTATTTAGTTCAAGTATAGTTTAGTATTCAAAATAAGTCTCTTCAACCTTTGTTTCTTAACTACATTCTGTGTCAACAGCTGTCATATCATTTTTTGGCAGCAGAGTTACTAATGAAAATTTACCTTCAGTGAGTCATATTTCTTATCTAAGGAATCTAGAAGGTTTTCAACCAGTGACACTACTTTGACAGTGAACACTTAGATCCAAAAGTAACAGGTATATTTTTCCCCCATTGTGGAGCACTAAGTCTTCTTGTAGAGTTTCTTTTCATACTGTTTAGTTAAGCAAAATGGTAATTTTTACGGTAGATATTAAGAAATTCAATTTGCCACGTGTTTCCTTATTCAGATGTTGTCCAAAACTTTGCCATTTCTTTTCTCCATTTGCCAAAATTACAATAAATACCAAATGAAGTAGAAGAGTTAAACATTTTTTTCAAGTAGCAGTGCAACTAGTTATTTCACCATATGAGTCATGTACTGTATAGCACAAGTAGAGTTAACATTCTTCAATTTGCCTTAAATAGGAATCTTTAAACTGCAGCTATTCTACTAGTGGTTTTAAGATCTGGTTTATAATGATACTTATCATTTCTTATATAGATACAAGTTACAGTTATAAGGCAAACTTAAACAAATTTTAATTGGTTACAATGTCCTATAAAGTTACACTAAACTTTCCTGGGTAATAGTTGGTTTCACAACATTTCATGGGATGGTGTATTACTTGTTGATCTAAGAAAAAGATTGATGAATAATTCCTTCTATTGAGTAAGACTTGCTCTACAGATGCAGATGAAATGATCCAAGAGAGAGACAACAACTACTGAAACTCACAAAATTACTGATCAAACTCACAAAATTGCTGATCAAATTCACTCCCAACAATGCTAGGTAAACACTACAAATATGAAATTATCAAGCTATTTAGTCAAAGTACCTTTGCCTTTACAAAGTTACTTAAAATTAAAATATATGAACCTGTGTTTTCTGACAGGATTCTCTGGGGGAAAAAATCTTTTGGATTTTGTATTGAGTTCTCCTTACATGTGACATATTAGAGAGAGATTTTCTTCTTAGCAGCCAAGAAACTATGTGCTGAATTAACTGAAACCAGTAGATCTTTTAATAAAGCCAAATAAATCACATCGGATTTGAATTAGAAAATAAATTTGTAGTGAAAAAGTGTGACCAGCTTTTGACTATGTATTTTATATTAATTAACTAGCTTTGCATGGGTAACTCAGCCTTTCAAAACATCTTTCCAATATTACCTTAGTTATTATTTCTCTGATCATTCCTGTTAAGGTATCTTGCTACCTCTGCACCTGCCTAGGAGGTGACCCAGAGTTTTAAGAATACACAGCCTGCATGATTACCCTGCTTCTCAGTTCTCTTGGCAACACCATGAACCATGGTCTAACTGTGATGGTGAGAAGTGTGAACCTTTTCTCATCCTTGGTCATAATTTTCTCTGTCACTTCATTCCTTCACTTTCAATCTGTAGTTGGTAAATAATAACATACCATGTAAATTATGTTGTTTGCGAAAATTCTATTTATTTAGAAAGATAAAAATATTTTCTAGTTCTATCCTTTTAATTAGAAAATTAACCTTCAACTAGGCTTAAAAATGTGCACGTGTGCCTATAAACTTAAGTTCATAAAGTACATACAGTTTAGAAGAGGAGAAAGTCAGAGATACCTGCTCTCAAAGACAAGTCCAGTTATTTACCAGTTATGGAAAAATGAACTTATTTTTATGAGACTCGGTCATCTAACCTATTACATAGGCTTCTTTAGTATACATATTTTGAGCAGTTGTGGCTATAATATAATATTTATTAAGCACATACTATGTGGTAGGTACTGAACTATGTTACAGTAAACATCTCATCTTATTTTGAAATAAAATTTGTACTTTATATGAAATAGAGAAAACAACTTTGAGTACTTTGAAAATTCAATCGCTCTACAAATTAGACCAAATTCTGGTCTGCTGAACACAAAAAGGTAAATCAGTTGACCACAGAATATTTTAGTGTGTTGGACAAATGTCACTGGATATTATTTTAGACATACAGTTCAATAATATATTTCAAGTCAACCAATATTTTTGACAGTTATCCTTCATAAAGTCTGACTATACCAATAAGATTTGCAAAAGCAGAGAGCATAGAAAATTGAAAAAAAAAAAACAACATTCATTTTTATGGTTCAGATATAAAACCTTGACCAGAGGTCTCAAGACTGTAAGGCGGGACTTGCAATTTTAGTTTATTATCGAATTGAAAATCCTATATAGAGTACTTGATTAAAAAGATAAGGCTACACCTAAAAGACAGAGAGTTTACTTAAACAAGCTGTAGACTTTCAGTGCTGCTATATGCATTGCAAATATTACTCTTTCATAGATAATTATTATTATTATGGCTCAGAAGATTAAGCTTTAATTACCCAAGGTAACTGCTATGTCTCTGACACTAGCGATTACTCATCTAAATTTCTAAGAATTAACTCTCATGGTAAAGTTAGAAATAATGTAGTTATCATGAAATTATAGTAAAGTGATTTTTAGTAACTGCAAAAATATTATAGCAACCTGAAATATTTTCTTATTAATCACCAATTACCAGTTTAAGTACCAATTTAATTACCAATTTACCAATTAATTGGTAAAAGTGGAAAAATTTTATTTTTAATATAATCTAATATTGCATCAATTATTAGAACATTCTCATTAAATACACTTAAAAAAGAAATTTGTAGTTGATATATAAAGCTATAAAACTTCTTAACAATGGGTATAGACATGCCCTGACTCAAAATATTAAGTGCTAAAAGTTCAAATGTCCATATAATGAAAAAAAATCTTTTTTTGCTTTTTTCAATATTTCTCCACTATACACACTTCTCCAACCCAATCAATGTTATTTTAAGTTTGATGATTTTCTTGGAGAAAGTAAAATGTGCAAAAAACTGAAATCTTCAGTCTATTCTCCTCCTTAAGGGAATTACAATCTTTAGCCATTAACTATAAATACCAAAGCAAAACTGGTTTAGCATGACAAACAAGGAAGATCAACATGTTGGCCACCCCTCACTCTGTAAGCAGCAGTGTGTTCACCTACTAATTGCATAATCACTTTACATTTGACATAAATCAATTACCTTCAATTAAAGACTTGAGGATTCTATTGTGTGCTCTCTACCTGCTGAATCCTACACTCATATTATAATTGTTTCTTATAGAAACATTTCATTCAACTGACATTACTGACTTCAACTTCAAATATAAATGGCTTCAACTAATAAGAAAGTCAGAAACATTGTGCATGCTTTCCTGAGTACAGGTAATTGTGTCTTCATCCATGGAGAGATAGATACTATGGAGAACACAGGTTAGTAAACAACCCTAAAAAAATGAATATTCTCATAGTTGCAATTTGATATATATTTTAATTATTTATGTTCAATAACCCTAAAGGTACATTTTAGAGAAAATGGAATCTTGTTTCAGTTATTTCAAGTGGGAACAAGACTATATTTTTTGATGTATTAAAATGCATTTACTAATTCTTCATATCTCGAGTTTCATTTCAAAGAGTGGAGAAAAGTAAATGACATTACTGAAGGTTCATGAATAAACAGACGTTTTTTAAGACTTTTATTGAAAAAACTAATCATTACTACAATGCAATTGGGGTGTAAGGTTGAACAAGCAGTACCAAAGGGAACAACAATTGAAATGCACACAGAAGCATGTTGTCTAGATACATATACATTTCCTTTGTCAGATGAGAGGACCTGTAAGTGACACCCCAGTGGGGAGCACACCCAGAGCTCAGTGCTCTTGGACTGTATGATATTTCTTGGTCAGAACCAAGCTTCTCAGAAAACTGGGTGATTTTAGACCTGGTAAATATATAAAATGAGTCTCAAGCATCTTACAGACAATGTGAAAAAATCAGGAAAGATTTAAAAACAAGCAAGCACTTCAAAGACAAGTTATATTGAAGTGATGTATGAGACATCCATCCCTGTGTCTGAAGTTGGAAAAATGTTAGCAACAAACTGGAGATTACGGGGTTACAATATAAAATAGAAAATAAATATTCTCAGTTAACACTGATATAAATAAGCGCTCAAATAAATGAATGAATAAGTGAACGCATAGAGGACAAATTTCTCATGCACAAACATTTCAATTAATAATATGTATGTATTTCTCACTTAACTGTGACATGCAAAATAACTTCCTTCTAAAAATGACAGCATGGAAAGGGAAAAGAAAATGTCGTTAACAAGCCCAACTAATGTCACCTTGCTAGGGACCAGTGTCAATGTAGAAGTGGGCATGGCGAGTGACACCGAGTCTGCCGTCTGCCCTCAACATGATAAGATGAGAGTGGTCCTGCACTTCTGTACTCCTCCCTAGAACTAACATCCAGTCCCATCATGAGAAAACCATGACACCAATGTCCACTGAGGGATAGTCATATAATGCAGGATCACTACTCCCCCCAAATCTCACAGCTGTCAAAACCAGGAAAATTTAGACAATCTGTCACACTCAAGAGGACTCTAAGGAAACAGAACAGCTAAACATAATGTGGACCAAGAAATGACATCAGGGAAAACTAAGAAAATTTGAATTAGGTCTGGATTTAGTAAGAAAAATACATTAGCTGTGTTTCACTAATGGCAATCAATGTATCATCCCAATGGAAGGTAATAATAGGAACTGGGTACAGAGTTTGTGAGAACTAGCAGTATTGCCTTTGCAACTTTTCTGCAAATCTAAAATGAAAAAATGAAGGATAAAATATTTAAAGAAGAAAACATAAGTGTGTGTCTTTTGTGAATAGGTGTTTGTTAAGTAAGACATATCTAAAAATATAGATGAGAAATTTCTCTAAATCAGATACATCACAAAATTAAAAATGAAACTCTGAATGAGTTGAAATAATTTAAGAAATCAGATTCATTATTTGAAATATAATTACAAAGATAAGGAAACTTAAAGAATACTAGTTATATATGACAATGAAGGCTTATTTTAAATGTTGATACAGACTTTTACTGACTTTAAGTGATTTAGATGGCATGCAGTTTAATTATTTTTAAAGAAATTATTACTATCTTCAATATACCAATAGTCTTAGAGGTTAAAAAATAAGAAAACAATCTGGATATTTTATAAGGCTACTAAAACACATATTGAAAAATACAAGAATAAGTTGAAAATCCTAATTATAACTCAATCTCAATTATGAGATAGAGGCAATAATGCTAAAGAAAATATTACTAATCAAAGTCAGGAAACATACAAACATACATACACACATGCATGCACATTGCAGCATCAATTCAAGATAAATATCTATATCATCAATTTAACCCCATTATACATAAATATTCGAAACATATATTGATTGAATATTGAGGACACTTGCTTTATGGAACCTCATTCAGATTAAAGATGAAAATAAATGTAGTCATGTTAAAAGTGTCATAAATGTATTTATTAGACATAATTCTTTACAAAAGCCAAGGATAAAAGTCCCTCTTAGAAAATTAGGAGAAAGATGAATCTTCCAGATCTTGATAAAGTTTTGAAATACACAGAAAACATCTACTTCACTGTGAAGTCACAGACTTATATCGTTTAAGAAAGATGAAAAAAAAATCATAATTTTACTAAGAGGCTAAACTAACAAATTAAGACATGAGGGAAGAAATAAATGTATAAAGATAAAAATTAAATAAGCATAAATATGATTTTAGAGGATGTGGTTAAATATGGGAAAAAGTAAAAGAGTATCAACAAACTATTGTAATTGAAGAAAATAATTAAAGTTACGTTATACAAGGATCACTACAAAGAGAATGAAGATTATTCCCACCTGTCACCAGTATAAAACATATTTTTAAACAGTACTATTTACATAAAACTATTTATCTTTCAGTCTATGCCACAAAATGATGTCATTACAATTAGTACATATGAAAAAGGTGATAAAAAATAATGTAGCAGTGGAAAAATTTGACAGATACTACCTTGAAGCAAGCCATCAAGTTTAACATCAGCAAGGACAGATATATTACTACCTGTACACTCCATGGGTGTGATGCAAATGGCACATGGTGATCATCTTCCCCAAACTTATAACTTCCATCTGACTACTAAAAAAAATTAGTAAAAGTCTAGCTGAGAATACAGTCTAAAAAAACATCTGACTAGTAAGTCAAATCTCTGAATGACCAAATTATAAGGACAGTGAAAAACTAGCCAGAGCAGGCTGAGGCTCAAGGACTAATGCAATGTTGAATCCTGAATGTGATTCTGAAAAATTATTTACAAGAAACTATTGGCATTCAAATAATGTATGGACTTGGTATCATCATATTAGATATTGGTTCATTAATTATGATAAATATACTGTAGCACTATAGGATATAAACAATGAGTGAAAACTGGATATGTGGCATGTGGGAACTCTATAAACACTTTCCACTCTTCTTACTTGTAAAATGACAATAGATTTAGTTTAAAAAGTCACCAATAGTCATACCAAAAGATATAATTCACCTGGAAACAAAACCGATAAATTTCAGTAAGATCGTTGAAGAAAAACAACATAAATCGTGATCTAAAAAGTATGCACATTGAGAAAACATAATAAAAATAGTTCTCAAGTTAACCTGAATTACATAGGATATTACAACTGCATTTTCTTAAAAAACAACAATATTTAGAATATTTTTTCTTACATTAATGTTTTTCTGTTTTCTATTTTTAGAAAATTAAAAGCATATAAACAAAAAAACACAAAAAACACTGATATGCTGTATCCTAAAATTCACATGAAAGAACAAAACTAATAGTAGAAGCTGATCAAAGAGAATAAATTATTCTCAACATATCTACCACAATCAGGTTTCTGAAAAGTCAGAAAATACCGATTATTCAGTATAGCTCTGACATAATGGCCCATCCACACTGGTAGGAAATGGATGATAATAGATACAATTATATCTATCTCACTTCAAACTGGATATGAATTCCAGTTATAGTAAATATTCAAATGTGGAAATGTAAATATTGCAAACTAATAGAAAAGAAAATAATAGACATGGATTATATATCAATATTTGGATCACATCAGAAATTGCCAACACAAAAAGGTGAAAGAAGATTTTCATCTGTAAATAGAAGGAATCTTTGCAACTAAAAGAAACCATTCTGCCAGAATTTCCTCAACACTCTCTCTTATTGAGTTAGAAAAGAGAATATAGCAACCTTTCACAAAATTGCCTCTACAGAGTGATGTTTTAAAGTTTTGACTTGACTGTAAGAATATTGGATTTTCTTACATAGTTGTGCCAATTGCTAAACACTGTCCCAGTTTCAAACCCACTTTTCTATGTTATTGACTTTGTGAAAAGGGCACTGGGACTCTTCAACCACATTTTCCCTTTGCCAGTGAACTCCCTTTCAGCTCAGGAATGGGCTGAAGGGAAGAGAAACACAGCATGCTGTTTGCTTACTTTCATTATTTCTCTCCACTTCCTGTCAGCATCATCCTCAGAGTGTTTGTATACTGATCATTTTTCCCTTCCTCACCTTTGCTGCAGTAGTTGAGTCAAATAACCAGCATTTCCCAAATCAGTCCCTGTTTGCACTGGTATATTACAGCACCTATCAGTGGGTGCCCCCTCAGGAGGATGGAATCCTTGCTCCTGGGTAGTCTCCCAATGTTTAAAAACCAGTAATGCTCGTACTTCCTTGAGTAGCTGCCTCCCTTCATTTTTACCATGTGATATTTCCATCAACCATCTTTGCTTTTTAAATTATCCTATGTCTTGTTAATATATCCTTAGCTTGAATGATCTCAGTTAAAATACTGGGATTGATTTTTCCTTTCTGCATTTTTACTAACCTGGGAATTTAATTTTGGTTCACTTTGGTTTCAAGAATATTTTTCTTATATTAATGTTTTTCTGTTTTCTGTTTTTAGAAAATTAAAACCATATAGCTGGACACGGTGGCTCATGCCTGTAAGCTTCAGCCTAGGAAGCGGCAGGGGCTAGGGATGCAGTTCCAGTCCTGCCTGGGGCCCGTAGTGAGATCTAGTTCCAAAAATGAATGAATGAATGAATGAATGAATGAATGAATGAATGAATGAATGAATGAATGAATGAATGAATGAATGAATGAATGAATGAATGAATGAATGAATAGCTGGGCATGGTGACGCATGCCTGTAATCCCAGCTACCTGGGAAGCTGAGGCTGGGGATTGCTTGAGTCTGTGATACCCCGGGCAACGAGAGCCTGCGGTCCCATGGGCAAAAAATAGCGAGACCTAGTCTCAAAAAAAAAAAAATAAATAAAATAAAATAAAATAAAAATATATATATATATACTACCTCTTTCTCATTTTATCTTAGCAACCTAAAACTGTGTTCTGTGTGTGTTGGGACTTTTATATATTGTATAAAAAAACATTTACTTTTATATATTGTATAAATAAACATTTACTAAAATAAACATACTGTCAATGATATAAACTGCCATCCATATGTAGCTTTTGTCAAAGAGGTGTTTATGGAAAAATAGAGAAGCAGGTCAGTCTTGGTACCAATATGATGGACGATGGATTAGTTGTCAGGAAGAAGTTTGACTAGTTATTTAGCACATAGTTTGATACATCCAATATATTATCATACTCTTTTACATTCTGATGTATATATTTAGGACATTTACAGCATGAATTTTTATTAGTTTGTGAGAAGATATGAGTTTTCACGTTGTATATTTCAAAAATGGTTTAAAGATCTCTTGTGAAATTGTCAATTAAAAAAAATTTCTTACTAGTGCTAATTAAATTTTAGCTTTTCAAGCATATTTTATAATTTAACACAGTGGCATATAAAACTTTGTGTGGGATTCCCTGTTCATAATATTCGCATATGATTCACTGCACCACCAAAATTAAACTAATAATGCTGAAAAGGATGTTTACCTTCAAGATCCCTGTGGCACTTTAAAAGATCAATCAACTTGGCACTTGTGAAAATTTAAATTAAATTGATGATGTCTCATTACACTCTCTTTGATGATTATGATTTCATAGAAGAGGAATATAAATCTTAAGGAAGCTAGTTCTGAAAGGCTAACAGAAAACAAGATAGATTTGAATGCAGACATTATAACTTTCATCACTGATAGAGTTATTAGTCACTTCAACTTTCTCTTTATTGATATCTAAAGTACATTTTATAAACTAAAAAAAAAACCCACAAATTTGAGATGAAAAAGAATGCAACATACATATCTCATATATGTATTTATAATACTCATTACTTAAATAATAATTTTAAAGTAAGTTCAAAGTAATTTAACATTTTGGTAATAACTTATAATACTAGCTTATGAAATGAAATTGAATTCAGTGGACAAAACAAATCATTTGCATCTAGTATATATTGTGCATATTCTGGCAACAACCAGTTAAAACTATATATAAATAGCATCATATTTAAACAAGAACATATAATGTATTTTAAAACAATATCAGGAAATAAGCAGTATCAATATGAAGATTTATATGATGATTTAATGATGAATAGAATATAAGAATGAAAAAACTTTAAATTCTGGAACTAAATTATGAAATTATACTCTCAATTATGTCTAATTTGGTAAAAAACAAACAAACAAACAAACAAAAACATTAAAAAACACATGATTCCCAAGGCATGAAGAACTTCCCATATAGTTTCCAGAGGGGGGTGAGATTCTCTGCATTGGCAGCTTTCCACTTCTTGACTTTCTTCTTAGGCTGCACTGTAGTAGAGCTTCTCTGTGAGAGATCATCCTCTGTATAGGATTCCAAGGGACTGTCAAACACAAGATGGAAACTCACTGCTCATCAGCTGACTTTGCAAATGAAGTATGTAAACATTTTTCAGTCAGTTGTATTGTATCTCAAGGCAACCAAAAAGCTGAGTAATAGATATAGAGATTCTATGGCTTACAAAATCTAAATTATTTACTCTATAGGTCATATTTACTATATGGGAATACACTTCCTATAATCTTCTGAGCTCTCGATATACTTCTTACTCAAACAAGAAATAAATGATAAGTGAATCAAACAATGTCAAACATAAAAATAGTAGATGGAAACACTTATCTTAAAATATACTATAAGAGTTTAGACTGTAGGACTAAACTCAAATGAGTTTGTATTAACCTAGAACCAGACCAATGTATTACTCCATTTATCTTAGTGTGGAATGCTGAATGTGGTGAGTGTTATAAGTTGGTAGGTGATAAAGGCATACGTTTGTTAATTGGAGAAGATAAAATCTTAACATACGTAATACAGATACAACTAAATTTACAAATAGAAAAAATAACATTAGACTTTTATTAAGCTTTCTTTTTAAAACTAAATCTAAAATAGTACAAAATGGTAATGTCTGTAAAATTATAGAAAATCTTCTAAGAGATTCAGTAAGTAATATAAAATAAAGGTTGGAGTGATGTAGCTAACTCCAATCCAGATAAGCTAGGAGTGTATACTGTAACATTCCCAAGCCTTTAGAGCATTGTAAAAAGAAAGCCTGTATCTTATAATGCTACATACCTGCATGGGCTTTCTAGATTCTTCTTCCATGTCTCAGTATTCTGACAATAAAACTGTTATGACAATCACCTTCATTAGCCTGTTGCTTTCTATGCTATATATCAATTTTAAGCACTATCCTAGAAGTGAGACATCTTTTTTTTATTTTCTCACATTGTATTGGCCAAGAAAAAGTCTTATGTCAAACCTAAATATAGAGAAAGGAAATAAAATCCTAATAGATGTCAAGATGCCAACAAAGAGTATTGTTCAATTCTTTTAGGGAATGCTTTACAAACTTGGAACCTAAAAAAAAATTATTTAAAAAAAGAAGTATTCTATTAATTGGAGAAATTATACACAGGCATACCCCCCCCCACATACAAACACACATGCATTAATATTAGCATAGATATATGTGACCTTTAACAAAGCCATATAGAATAAAGATTCATCATTATTACTACCTCTAGAATGCAAATATTCAATAAATATATAAAAAGAAATTCAAATTTACTTTTAAATAAGATAATACATGCTAAGTTATCAATGTGTCTGTCATATCATTTTTCTGGGGAACAGAGTAGTAAACAAAAGAATTATGCACCTTTGCCTGGTGGAGATATAAAGAAAATCTGTTGACAGAAAAGTGAACTGTACCCACTTTTTAAGAAAGTTACGCCTACCTATGAAAATTGAATATTTCACATACCTGAAGTGTGAGCTCCTACACCTCTCAATAATTCACAGCTTGTTAATCAATATTACAACTAAGAACAAGGCTAAACTAGAAAATTATGGCATGTTATCCTTTCCATTAAAAAAATTATCCTTTCCATTAAAAAAAATAAATACATCTTATTGCATGTGAAACAGAATTGTCATTTTAAGGAAACTTTTTCACAAAACTTAAAAGAATGGGTCAAGAAAGTCCTGTTGCTATGAACTGAAGGGGTTCCTTCAACATTCATGCATTGAAGCTGTAGAAGCAGAATTTTAACAGGTGACTGTATTTAAAAATTATTTATTTAAGGGTCAGTGAGATGCTTGTATTAGATCACTCATCTAACATGATCCATGTCAGTTTTTGAAGGGGAAGACATGACAAGGATGGACCCATATAGAGAAAAGACCAGTGAAGACAGGGAAAGCAGGCAGACATCTGCCACAGGGAGCAGTCTCCTGAGAAAACAGACCCACTCACCTGGATCTTGGACTTCTGCCCCCAGAACTGTAAGAAATTTCTCTGTTACTCAGTTTACCCAGTCTGTAGTCTGTTGCTATGGAAGCCCTAGTAGACTAATGTACCATATAAATGTACAAAGATATTTCTTGTAATATTTTTCATATTGCTAATAATCTTAAAATGACTATAAGTCTATCTATAGGGAAATGGTTGAAAATATCATCCATATTCACTTTCCAAAATGATGTGGACCTCACAAGGAATAGTTGTATATGTACACCAGATGATTGGAGTATAACTGAGCCATTTTTGAGTGAAAAATATAAATGTAGGGCATTTTCAATATTTGGTCTAATTTTTGTGAGCTTTGTCTATGTATTTTAGATCTTGCTTCTGCTAAGAAGTCTTTATTCCACAATTATAGATTCGTTCCTATAACTTTATATCCTGAATTTTTGTCCAGAAACACCAGACTTCTTGGGGTTGTTTCATTGCCTGTGCCTGGTAGTATTTCCAGGAGTCAGTTATCTGCAGCTCCCAGTCTGAATAAATGTGATCAAAAGGAAAGTCAGAGAGAGAATGTTGATCCATGTCAACCCTCAGGTGTTGGGTGTTGTTGTAGAGGTATATTTTTCCTACCTTTCAATTTTTCTTCTGTTTGTTTAATGTATGATGTCCAGGGGCTTTAGTTGTAATGAAAAGGAGGAATAAAAAAGCATATCTAGAAACTGGAAGTATCCTATTTTTCAAAAAAGTTACTTTTCTATTAAGTTTATAAGGACATATGAGAAGAAATTTATCAAGAAAACTGAAAACTTCATTGCAGATTTTCTTGTTAGTTTATCTTCCTGCAGAGGACTTGCTCTCTACTTAGAAATCATGCAGGAGTATGTGGGATTACATGGTCATTGCTGATGCAACCGTCACGATGGTCCAACATACCCCATTCATCCTCCCCATTAGACCAAGGGCAAAATCGAATAGACTGTTTCCAAGCCAGAAACAGTCTCAGCAAAATCATATGGTTGGCAACTTTATTTTTGACTCTGTGCCAATAGTCATTTGTAACTGTATTTTTATTTCTGTAGATTTCTCTTCAGTATGCATCCCAATTCTTTCTGTGGTCTCTACTTTTGTGTACAGATGGTGGTGTGGCTCAGATATGTGAAAATCCTTCCTTTCCATTTTTCTTCTGCTCAATTAAATGTACTTAACCTATGTTTCTCTCTCCAGAGGTTCTTTTTGACAGCTAATTATCTAATTCAAACTGATAAGACACTGTGCTGTTAAATCTTCCAAGTTATATACTTTGATTTAACAAAGTTTTTTTTTTTTTTTTTTTCCTGAAGGTCACATTGTAAGACAAAAGGATTCTGAAACGTGAATGTCAGACACAGTCCTGGACCCATGGGACTGGCAGGCTATTGGGTAGGTAGATTCTGGTATCTTGTAACTCAAAATTTGTGTGTCGGTACTCCAACATGGGATGTTTATCCATGTCATGTATCAGGTCAAGTGAATGATTCTGGGAGAAGTCTGCATTCATGATTTTCTATGGTCATACTTTTATATGGTCAAAATATGATCAAGTGCATTTACATGGTCAAGTGATCAAAAGGACTCTAAATGTAAGCTAACAAATTCAAGAACTTGATGTTTATTTTTCAATGACATTATTACATGAAATAATAGCAACTGAAGAGAGATACTAGCATTGCAAAGCTAACTTTTTCTCCTTTTTAAAATTTCTGATTTAATAGTTTTGGAATGAACTACAGATTTCAACTGATTGATCATTTGAAAAATGTTGAAATATAGCCATATGTATTTTTTGATAAAAATATGTAGATCTAAGACAAGTCTAACATCACTATCATATTATTTATAGCTCAAAGATATTTGCCAAAAGACTATAAACAGAAGCCTTTAAGATAATCACAAGTGAGAGGTAGATTAAATTTAGAAAAACAGTACTCTTGATGAATTATTTTGCATAATATTTATTTTAAAGAGAACACTACACACACTGCTTTATTTTCAGTCCCAAACTTGTTCAAACACACATGTTAGATTAAAACATTAGCATTTAGTTTACAAATTAAATTAATTTTAAACAGACCACTGCCCTTGAATCCTGTGTATTAAAAAAAAAATGTGTATCTGCTGCCACTCTTCTTTGTCAGAGCACTTTGTGGGCAGCGCAGTGCAGCACATTAAACACTTGAACTTCATTTTCACCCCTGTAATGATGATATTCACCAGTCTGGTTTATCTCAAGTGTGATGTCAGGACTAAAGATGCTGAAATGAATAAAAATCTTTGGAAGAACTATATAACATTATGAAAGTGGGTGGTCTCTATAATAAACTGTGAAGTGTGAGTTAGTCATGGAATATTTCTTGACGGTCAGTAGAATAAAATTTCAAATAACTGATTGCATTTATTTAGTAACACTTCAACCACTTAAATATATCACATTGTTATGTACATTTCTACAAAAAAAATCACAAATAATGCTGGGATTACATGATATGATGATAAGAGATAATATAGTACACACCTTCCTATTGACAACAATAGGAGTATAGCAATCAGTAACTATAATGAAAAATAACAAGAATGATTCATGGAGGGGATGGGATTTATCAATGGGGGTAAAGTTAGTATGGACATATTTTCTTTATATTTATAAACAAAAACAAAAAATCTTGTTCAGTTCTTGATTGTATATGAAGGTATAATGTATCAGAATGATAAAGGTGTTAAATAAGTACATCATTTATATTATTTTCATTATATATTCTTATTTGCAATATTTAATTTTAAGCATAAGAGAGATTCAAGAAAATAAAAGTAACAAGAGATACACTAAGGGATACTGATTTTGCCTATTAGGAGTACAATCATCATGTTATAATTTTTTAAAATTCAAGGTATTTGATATACAAGAATCATAAATATATTTGTTTATGCTATATATATGGATATGTATATGCAATATGCATACACATATTATATATAGTAATATATGTTAGTAATATATGTATATATATATATATATATATATACTATGCATATAAGAAAGTAAAACTGAGATATTTCACCAGACACACAATTACTTAGAAAAGGACTTTATTAGTTAATTGCAATCTTTAACTGAATGATTTTCATTCTTCTTCAGTTACCTTTCATTAGTATGAAAATGTGAGCACTTTGAAGCTTGATTAGTGGGTTGAAAGAAAATAAAGTTGCCTTTTTAATCTCAGAATTAAATGTGAGTCAGAATGAGTGTTCTAATTATCTAAGGAGTTGAAATTATTCATGTATGGCAGAGATTTGATTGATCCAGATGCATCCTATAAGTAGAAGACAGTCACTTCAAAAGCAGTCTTTCTATTTTAGAAGAGGAGTGGAATTCTATATTGACAATAGGGAAAATAAACATTTACACTTCTTATCATTTTCTTATATGCACAGCAAATCTAAATAAATTATATCTTTCTTGAAGGAATGGTTCTCTAGTGTCAACTTGTTCTTATAAACCTAGATGTTACCCTTTCACATATTTAGATATACTCTCTAAGAGTCAAGAAATTTCTATAAAGGGCAAGTCAGAATAGCAAATATTTTAGTCTCTATCTCAGATAGTCTCCTTTGCAATTATTCATTTTTGAGGTTGCATAGAAAGCAATCATAGACAAGACTGAAAAGAATAGGTTGGCTGTGTTCCAATAAGACTTTATTACAAATAGGAAACTTGCCTCCAGGATTTAAGTGACAACCCCCTGGATGAAAGCAGCACTCTGGTGATATAACTAAAAAGTTGAATATCTGAAATAATTTTATCTTTTACTCATTCACATTTTTATTTTCCAAAATCAAAGATATAAACTTCTAATGAAACTATATTCATAGGATTTCAATATGTTGAGGATTGAATATATTGAATCTATTCTCACATGACTTTTTATAATAGCAAATATTAGTTCTGCAAAGAATAGATATTTGGTAAGATTGTTCTGTAAACCATGTAATTTCCAAGTCAATCACAGTTTTCAACACATTGCATATTTTCAAGGAAAAATTCAGAAGAATTAAACATGTCCTGTGAGTCATCTTTGAACAAATAATCAATGTTTTAATGAAGTCATACAACTTCCCAACATGCTAAATATTATTAAGTCTCTGGATAAAGATCATTTAGTTTAGTTTATTGAGAGCCTGAATATACAATGGAACAATTGTCAAACCATACAGAATCATAGAACCCTGAATCATAATCTCTAACCACCACCCTAGGAAGCCCAACCATATTCTCTGCAGCACATGGCAGAGTGGTCAGAACTGGATCAGTTTTCCAGTTTATTGCACTCCTAACAAGGTACTAGCCAGAGGAATTCAGATATAATCCATAAATCATTCATTCAATCAATTTTCTTTTGCTGTGTAGAGATTTTTAATAAGATAATCCCCTTTACCATAGGGGTTGAGTCACCAAAAATATTTTTAAAGCTGATTATCACACAACATTTCACTAATGCTTCTCCTATGTATTTTATGATGGCAGTTATTACAGCTAAGACTTTAATCCAGTTGAAGTGATTTTTGTGCATTCTTTTTGCAAGCAATCCGCCATCATTTTAATTGGGGTCTGAAAACAAGAAACATGTGCTCAAGTCCCAAAAACTACAAATCCCTGAAAGAAACACTTTATATTTCTGCTTTATTTCCTTATTTTAAAGCAGAAAAAAAAAATCAGCTATTTCATTACTGTTCTTGAAATTAGTAGCATTTCTAAATGTGCTTTGAATCCAGCAAGGTGCAATGGAGGTACTACATAAGTACAACTTTATTTGTCATATAAACATAAATATTTCTAGGATTTTGAATAAAAGTGATCATTTACAAAATGTAGTAGTAACCTTAAATTCATCACATCAGCAGTTTATTTTCAAAGTGATCAAAACTCTTGATGACATTATTCATCTTTCATAAATATACCAGTTATTTGATTTCTGTAAAAAAACAAGATCTGCTGTGACAACCTCGGAGTTTTCATCAGCCTAATGTTGAGTGACTGAAAAAGAACTACCTTTTTTAACTGATGTGATATCTATGCCAGTCAGAACTGTCACTTTGGCAGTAATACTGTGTTTCTAGAATATCATCTGAACCATAACATTATTCCTTAGACATTCTACACCAGATCTGATGTCTTTCCTGCTAATATAGTTGGAAATTAAAATTTTCAAGCAAACAACTTGAGCTTATTTCTTAAAGATACACCATATCAAATAGCTATTTTAACCTTTTAAAATAAATTGGGTTCTACTTTTGCTTGATAAGATTCATTTTAACATTTCTGAATATGTTTACAGGAGAAGAGAGGGTGAGTGACAGTATCCCAAAATTTATTTAATGTAGTGAAATGGCAGCAAAAGTTTAATCTACCGGGATGGACCCAGGTCAGACCTCATGCTTCTAGAACTGTTGTTTGGTATTTTCTTTGCACCCAGGTGCGTTTATTATCATCCTGGACACTAAAGAATTGAACACTTTCAGAAACTGTCTACTGAAATATCGATGTACCCGACAAAAGACAAGCTCTCTGATCTGATAACTAAGAGGTAGGCTAATGGGAGAGAAAGCTTAAATTCCTCATGCAAGTAAAGATATACGAATCATACCAGAAGCTTCTAGGGACTGAGTGAGAAGCATCAAAATCAATGGAACAGCAAGAGAAACGTCTTGACCAGGAATTTGAATGTCAGCCCTTTGAAGGAAGAAAACGCCATAGATGCTACAGGAAAATTCAGGAAAGGAGAGGTTCATATACATGAATAAATGTATCATAGGAAATGGAAGTTTCCGGAGGATTTTCAAGAGGCTACATTCTCAATCATATTTAACTTCCTTAAGCAGATGAATTTTCTTAAACAGATGAATGGAATTAAAGTTAACTTGCTTGTAGAAAAAGACAGAAACCAAATGGTTTCACTAATATGTGGACAACCAAATGAAAGTACACAACGAGAGGATGGGGACCAGCTGGAACAGTTGGGGAGGGGAGGTGGTGGGTGACTCCCAGGGATTAAAGTGATGTGAAATATATATATATATAATTAAAAACATTTAAAAAATAAAATTAAATTAACTTGCTAAGAGTTGGTGTGATACAATGGTAAAGAATCCATTTGGGGAACAAAGCTGAATGTGGAGGTTCAAGTCTGATTTGATCACCATAAATAGGTGTGATGATAACATTGACCTGAAAGGCTTTTTGGGAGGATTAAATTAGTTAATTCATGTGTGTTTTCAGGCATTAATAAGGGACAGATAATGGAACAACCTATTTGAAAATTGAGTTTTCAGTTACTCATAATGGTAGATATCCACATATTCTATCAGTATTTTAAATATTTACTCAAGATTATATGTCTTCAGAAAATTCACCTATTCTAGATTTTTTCTCTTCAAATATATACATAAACATGCTTAGGATTAGGAATATTTTATTCTCACTACAGAATTATTGAAATTTCTATGCTGTACTTTTAAATTTTAGGAAATTAATTTTAAGAAAATGTTAAAGTATTAACACTTTTCATGGCATTTCTCTATTCATTATCTGACTTTAAAAGTGAAGGTATAAGGTTAAAAAAGTAAAGGTTATAGGAAATATAAAAGAAAAATCACTTGCCTGCCTATGTTTGGGGATTGATAAGAAATACCTCAAACTTTTCTCTTATACACTTCCCACTTCATTGTGCTGGGTCAGCATAACAAACATTAAGAACTTACTGGATTCTGAGAAATTCATAGACGGAGTTTAGTTTACCCTGTTAAATATCCCATTGAGATGTTCTTATTTCTATTGGACACATTCAGAACTAATGAAACTCAGAACTTCACCCAGTTAAAGTATAAGTTCTACAGTCAATATTTTAAAACAAAACATAAGCAGAAAACTTCATTCTAAAATCCATATTTCTTTTGTGGTACATATTATTTCACTCAGTTGTGCATTTTATTTTTTAATTCATAAATTATGCTTCTCTAAAATATCACACTCACTGGGGTTTAGGAGTGGGAGAGAGAAATAAATTTTAGTCGATTTTGGTTAAAGATTTTGATATTATTTAAACTATTTTTTATTGCTATGATCTGAATACATGAGTTTCCTTAAAGTTTGAGAGTTGAAGCCCTCACCCTCAATACAAAATGTTTGGAGGTAGGAGGTAATTAGTTGTAGATGGAGGTTCTAGGTATGTCTGTCAATATACCCACAAATATTAGATCATGTGGTCATACAGTTAGTTAGATGGAAGCTGTCCACACCAAGAAGAGAGTTCTCACCAAAACTTAACCTGCTGACTCTTCTGTCCTTCAGACTGTAAAATATAAATGCTGTATTTACACCATCCAGTCTATGGTATTTTGTTATTCTAGTCATAGTTAGCTAGATATTCATTTAATATAGTCTTCAGATCAAGTTACTAGATTTAGTTTTTGTTTTCACACATATTCCCTCTCCCCTAGCTTTTGTCAAGAGGGAAAAGAACACACATGAAACGACTAGATATGGTGTATGAAGCATCTTGACAGACCTTTGCTCTTTGTCTCAAAATTGCTCTAATCTCTGGTCTGTGAGCCTGGTCAGCCATGACTTGTGTGAGGCTGCATGTGGGCATCCATTGCTGGAGCTCACTGTCCTGGACTAGATATAGGAATCCAACACCAGTGCTCTGAGCACTGTTTGTACAAACTCAGTGATCTAACAGTGCTCCTCGCATTCCCTTGCCTCACCAGGCACCAAGAATCATACTGATCTCCTGATACAGATAAAGAATTTGAGGATCCAGAAAACTACCCCAGAAAAGACTATTTAGTTATAGAAATTGGCTGTTAACCATTTACAAAAGAGGTAAACACCCAGGTCTTTGTCTAAAAGTTTTAATTACACCCCAGGGAAGCAAGCAACCTACACATACATGCAAGCTCCATCACATCTACCTTTACAATTATAAACCAGCCTCTCCCTCATCATTGCATCTGTGGACCCAGAGGGCAGGACAATGTCATTTTCTCCCTTTCACCCTCTGCCTTCTTTCTATTTTCCTGATTGAAAGACAAAAGTCTTGGTTTGGAAAGGATGGGTCTTTCTTTCGTTAAACTTTCCCCATGTAATACTTTTAAACACATCCAAAGAAAATAAGCATATATTGTGTCTTTCAAAAAGATTTCTTTCTTTAGAAGCATTGTGTTGCTACCAAATCCAATTCTTTTATTTCAGAATCTCAATTTTAATTTAGCGGTTTATATTTGCATACTTTCTAGATTAATTGAAAACACTTGCCCCTCCTGCAAAGCAGAAAGTCTTGAGCTATGGAGAGGCGTGCACTTAGGAGAAGTGAAACTGTATGAATATTTCAGGAAAGCACAACAAAGTTCATTACAAAACCTATTTATTAGTGATCAAATATATGCCTGACCTTCTCAATGCTCCCCAGAGTACTGTGTGTTCCATACCTTGGTGACTTTGCATTGTTCTCCTTCCCAGAAATGACAAAACTGCTTCATTTTCTTTTAGTTAAAAACCTGTATATATTTCTGAATGTTGAGTATACATCTATGTCTTGTATGAAATTGTCTTTAATACCTTTAGTATTGAATTTTATTTTTTCCTCAATAAATAGGGACAAGGACTCAGAAGTTACCATCTAGACACTGTGTAAGAGGCTTTCAACAAACTTAACTGGGTAGTCTTTGACTGGGAAGGGCAAGAAAGCAGACACTTTAGATTTATTCAGTCACATATGTCACATCTTTCTTATTCCTCCCCCTCCTCCCTTTTTCCCTGGGGTATAAAATGTATATAAAACACAACCTCAGCTTATAAGTTGTTCTGCAATTTGTCCAATGTGTCATAGTTTATCAACCCTGTTTTAGATCAAGGGAACAAATCATAATCACATATACTTATTTCCTAAACATGCATGTGTGTATGTGTGTGTGTATGTAAACAATGAATGCCTAGACAAAATAAGTATATGGCTATTTTTGACTGAAGTGTCAGAGAAGCAATTCATTTGGAGTTAACACCTTTATTGTAATGAATGAAATACTGGAGCATAGAAAGATCGCTAGGCAGATAATTCTAGCCAGAAAGAATATTGGGGAAATTTTCTGAGTTGGGGAATAGCAATGTCTTGGATGTAGAGTGAAATTAAATTGTGATAAGAGAGAATATCCTAAGGGCAGGGATGACAGAGACAACACATGAACATATCACAGACAGTGGTGTAAAGGGTCTAATGGAAGTGTGATGGATTGCTGATGGAGAACACACAAGCCTGACCCAGGTTTAAAGAAGCTAAGCAATGATATTTTGTGGAAACTGAGAGCACTACGGACACCGATGCTGCTTCTTGCCAACAAGACACGTCTATAAGTGAAGTGGGCACTGTAGCAGTGCTCGCCCTATACTGATCCTCTAAGCAAAGGATACATGTCTGCTGACATCCCAAAATCTTAGTAGGGTGGGTGGGAACATAAAGAGATGGATGAATGAATGGGTGGATGGATGGATGTTGTGGTAAAATGGACAGGTATTCCTTTAGTTACAAAGGAAAAGTAATTCAACCAGAAAAATAAAAAGGGCTTCAGGAGGAAGAACCTGGTGAACTTGTTTGAACGCTGCTGTGCTGTCAGGATGAGGACTGGATATTTTTAGAATGGGAAATGCTAAGGACCAGACCTTAATAACCTTGACACAGGAAGATTCAGACATGTGGAGAGATTGAAACTGGATGGAAGAAGGCTGAGAAGAGACAGATTAACACAGCAGAAGGAACAGAGAAGTGAGAGAAGTGTTATTTGATTGAGAAGTTTTGCAACACAGAAACAGAGAAATAGCAGGTATCTGAAGGGATGCTTATTATTTTAAGAAATGCAATATTTAAACAAACGTATATGCTCATAGGCCATTGCAAGAGTAGAATTTATGACCCAGACAGAAGAGTAAAGGCTGGTGGAGAAAGTTCTGATCTGGCGAGAGAAAAAGGGATCTCATTTTGACTTACTTGCCAGCTTTTGCCACAGTATTTGGGCAATTTGTTTTTGTTCTCAATAACATGTTTCTTTTTATTCCAGCATAGGATCCCAGTATAAGAATGGTCATTATTTTCAGTTGTCGTGTTTTCTTTAATCTGGATCAACAAAAACTTTATAATTGATTTCTTTGATAGTGATACAATTATGTATCTCTTGCTAGTGCATTTGTAAGTCATAAAAGAGCACTATAACAGCTGGTTGTGGTGGCGTGCACCTGTAATCCCAGCTACCTGGGAAGCTGAGGCTGGAGATTGCTTGAGTCTGTAGTACCCCAGGGAACGTGAACCTGCGGTTCCACAGGCAAAAATAATGAGGTGAAGTCTCAAAAAAAAAAAAAAAAAGAAAAGAAAAAAAAAGAAAACAACAATAGAGCAACTAACTATATTATACCTGAATATTTTAAAGGCATTTAATGCCCACAACAATCATTCTAAATTTATTACCCAGCTTCCCAGTCCTCTAATACACTTGTACTCTATCAACACATAATTCCTCCTATAGAGGAGGCTACTTGTCACCGGAACAACCTAGGCTTGGTCCAAAAATTCATTTCTTCTACTTACTGACAACATGGCCTGTAGTAATTTTTCTCTCCCTCCCTCCTTTCCTTCCTTTCTTCCTCTCTTTCTAATTAGGCTGCTAGATTTTCACGGATTATGATTCTCATTTGGACTATTGAAAAAAGAGATGACAATTTACTTTAATAGATGACTCAATTCTCTTACTCAATTAGGAAATTATGGAGAACAATCAGAGTCCATTGTGTTGAACAACTGAGTTATGAGTGTTTTTTTCACTTGTCATTCTTCTGTATAATACAATTTACCTTCTCAGAGTGAGTCATAATTACTAGTAGTTAAATGTTTTCCAAATGTATTAAAATGAATATGTTTCATAATCAGGATATTTGTCAAGGACAAATAAGGCAATGGTTTAAGTAATTTCCCTCTAGGCGTTTTCTAAGGTCTTAACAGAAGGCCCAACTTATGAAGCCAATTCTCAGTGAGTTGGTTGTTCCATTGAGGACAAGGAGTTCAAACACAGAATAAATGATTCAAAAGTAATTTAGTGGGGTTTGAGTATAGAGTTTAATAATGGTACACCGATTTGCATTTAAATATTCAAGCTCATTGCATTATGACTAAGTAAGTTCAGTTATAAAATAAGCTTTTTGGAGAAACATGTCTTCTTGATTAATAATTGGAAATAACAACATGTTATACAGATAAGCTATTGAAATTGCTACATACAAAATTACACAAAAGTTATTTTGTATACATGATTTTAACTTTCCAAAACATGTAATTCAGAGAAATTCAGAATTATAGCATCGAGGATATTAACTGAATAGCAAAAAGTCATGCATGAAAAGGCCTATATTACCTGAATATTAAAAATGTTATAAATTAAAAAGTAGATCCACGCTGAAATACACTCTTCTTTTAACTCTTCTAGTAGGCATTGCTTGTCCATGACATAGCAAAGGAGGAGACATAAAATAACCTTTGCTAGAAATACAAAGATCTTAAGTTCTTTGTTTAAAGCTAGCAAAGTACATAAACTAATTTACTGCACTGATGCTTATAATTGATGTTTCCTACTCATTTCAGATCTTCTGTAATACAATATACACCTATAATTTTCTTGAGGCTGTTTATAACTCATACCAATGAAAAACCATATTTAACTCAACAAAAGCAAAGATTGTGATTTGTGCAGTCCAATGATTCCCATACTATGAATACAAACTTAGTGTAAAAATGGTATTTCCTGAGTTTTAAGTAGTAATTATATGAGTTGCTGATTTTAAAAAAATCAGCATGTGATTGTAAAAAGTTTCAATCTAATTATTATAGACAAAAAGCTATTGATCTATAGCTAAGACTAGCTCTTTCATTAATGAGGAACATGCTACTTGTTTCCCACTTAACTTCAATCACCAGATTTATCCTCACTTTCCAGTTCTATCACTAGATCTTAGACATTTTCTTTCTATTTTGGTGAAGAAGTGAGAATTAAGATTATTGCAAAAAATGAGGAAAGGGACATAAACTACAGTGGTACTTAAGAAAAAGAATAATTTCTAAATATTTTCCTTTTTGAAAAAAATAGGTATTATTTTCCTACATTTTAAAGACATGTTTCATATATCTTTGGTTTATTCACTAAAAAGAATCTACACAATACACCACTATGCAATGGTGCAAAATCCCACTGCAGCACTAGGATGCCAGTGAGGTCACCAAGTGGTCATGCCCCATCCCAACTGAATACAGATCATATTTATAAAGGGATTGAATTGCAGTTCTACCTGGCATTAGCTCTGTCCTGTCATTCTATGTGTCATAAATAGAATATTTTGCTTCCCAGTAAATCAGTTTTTCTTGGGGTCATGTGCCAGAATGATCTCTTAAATGATCCAGTGTAAGTCACAAAAACATTTTGAATTTAAATTTTTAATTATTTCGTGTTGCTGTTTGCTCAGTTTCCCATGAGCACCAAATACTTATCTAGATCAAGTAAAAAAGACATCATGTTTTTAGAAATATATGAAGATAAGATAACAAGTTCTTTGCCTTCCACCTCCAGTTATCCAACATGTAATCTGTACATTGAATCTCTGACTCATTAAGCACTAGTCGGGAAACCTACTGAGAAGTGTCCAACTCCATTGAAACAAGTCCTCTGCTCAGAGGTCCTCTCTCCTCCTCTTCCTCCACCCTATCAGGTGACAGGTCAGTCCACCTAATTGTCAATGATCAACAAATGGTCAAAGCTTGTTCTTCTAGGGCAATACCCTGGTGATGATGATACATTTAGACATATTAAAAAGATGTCTTGCCAGAACCTCCTAGAAATCTAAGAAAGTTGAATTCATAAAAAGAAGAGAATACCCAGTTTTTGCCAGTATCTTGCTGATGGGAGGAATGGGGAGAGTTTGGTCAAAAGGTTCAAAGTTTCAGTTATAAAATGCATAAGTTCTGGAGATGTAATATGTAATATGATGACTGTAGCATATGGTAATGGATTGTGTGGCTAAATTTTGTTAAGAGATTAGATCTTTTCTCACGATACACGTACACAAAGAAAAAAGATAAAGTGTTAACATACCCTTCTCTGGTTACCATTTTACAGTGATCTGTACAACAAATCATCACATTGTACACCTTCATCTTACATAATGTTGTTAATTATATTTCTATTAAGCTGGGGGAAAACACCTTTTAACCTAAACTTCAAAATTCTCTTTCTCATCAGTAGTGTTGTCATTTAGATATGAAAAACATATATTAACTTTTTTTTTAATGTAAACCATGATACTATAATGAAAGAGAAAAAATTCTTAGTAATATTACCTCCCTTGTTTTGTTTCAATGTCCTGTGGATTCAAACAGTTGATGATGCAAAATAGTCAGGTTTAATTTACCAGTATTGATAAATAACCAATATTTATCACATAAAACAAGTCATAATAATATATATTTACAATGAATATGCATAAATGCTAAACTAAAAGAGTAATAGCACTTCAAGTTAAATATAAGTACTTAACCATCCATTCACTTAATGAAAATTAATTACATTAAAATTAGAATAGGTCAAGTTCAAGCAAAGGGTACAGCAACAAAGGCTCTTGAGCTTTGACTAATGGAAGAAAAAGAAAGAAAGAAAGAAAGAAAGAAAGAAAGAAAGAAAGAAAGAAAGAAAGAAAGAAAGAAAGAAAGAAAGAAAGAAAGAAAGAAAGAAAGAAAGAAAGAAAGAAAGAAAGAAAGAAAGAAACTCCTTACAGTTTTTCATTAGAGTAGCACAATCTGAGGTATGTAACAAATGGAAATACCCACAATGACATTTTAAAATTCTCAAATATATGATGATAGAATTGCCATGGAAATACTTGCAAATGTTTAAAAGCTAATAAACTTTACTTCCAGCAAAAAAATAACATAGGTATATGCTGCGTGCAGTGCCGTTTGTAAACCAGAAGAGTCATTCCAAACAAGATAAGAAAAACCTCTCTCTTAACCATCCCTAAGAAAACTTAGGGACTAAATTACAAAAATGACTTCCTGAGAGCACTGGCACCCATTAAATTTCCTTATCTAAGTTAGGGACCATACGCCTACTCTACCCCTTCCTTACTCTTTACTTTAAAATGTTAACTATCTCTCAAGTTTATTTATCTTCTTTAAAATTCACCAGGCCCTTGCCCTGTGTCCCTATAAATACCCCTTTCTTTTGTTAATAAAGTTATCTCATGGTTCATACTTCCATTTAACCCCCAGCTGTGGCTGGGCCATCTCTTCTGTAAATTCTTTTCTCGTACTCTGAGTCTAGTGGCTAACAGGTATACATACATCTTATAAAATATACTTTTATGTTATACATATATAAATATATGCATACTTAATCTGCAAAATTTAAAAGGTAAACTTTAAAAATAAGCCTTTGATATGCTAATCAAATAACTTTTAATTTGCTAGTATCTTCTTTCTCTTCTTTTATAAAAATCTTGAGTCGATTGCTTTATTTATTCCAAACATTTAGAACTATTTCAAAAAGAAAACATTTTTGGTTAGAATACATTTCTGATTACAAAATAGTGAATTACTAATTTTTTTTAAAAAATCAAAAAAAATCTGTTAATAATGCCACCTTCAAAGATATCTTTGATTTCTTGATACTCCATTTAATAAAAAAATAAATTTTACATAATTGGGTCATTGATAGTTGGGTCATTACTCTGAAATATCTTTGTAGACCAGTTAATATAATTAATCACACTTTAAATACCAAAATCCTTGTCCTTGGATTTCTATAGTAAATTGAAATGTTACATAACCAGAAATAATTTTCCCCCCTAGACATCATTTTTTAAATTTAGGTAACAGAGATCTACAGCACTGTGTATGATTTGGGGCAAAAGTTTCACACAACTCTACAGACATATGTCCCCACGCGACACCCACTGCCAGAAGTACTGCTGTGTATCAAAAAACAAATTTCAGAGAGTAATTCAGTAATATCAGTAAGATTTTAGTGACTGAGATGAGATAACTGAACTTGTCATCTTAATTGTTAAAATCAGAAAAAGCAACATGTGAAAATAAACTGACAAAAATTATGGAATTTAGTTGGGAGTTAGATTGCTGGTTTCATAAAACAAATTGAGTATGTGACCTGGATTTCACAAAGTGCAAAGGACAAAGAAGAGTTAGTTAAGAGCGAGAAGCCACTTAAGTCCAATGGATCAGGAAACAGTGGATGGATATGATCAAGGTCACCTGTGGCATGATGTGAATGGTCAGGGAGGAGGTTAAGACATGAAACAAATTAAATTCTAGTTTTCTAGTTATGAGGAATGGATATTGGGGGCATGTGGGTCTTTCAGAGCAAAAGTCAGTAACAAGGTTAAGCCCATGAACTGGCTGAGTATAACATAGTATATAAAATGTATTACCTTGCAGTAATAAGTGGTATGCAGTCTTATTTCTATTTTTATCCTATTTTGAGAAATCACTCAACTCCTAAGAAAAGTATAAACCAAAGTCCAGAAGAATTTTGTAATCTCGAATTATCCATCATAAATTGCTTCTGAAAAATCAACATTTTTAGCTTGCATTTAAAGAAAATCTTGTAGTGAAAAGCCATGTTTTCACATCCATATATATTGTCAATAAAATTTTTACATATTAGTTGTAATTAGCAATTATTTTCATCTACATATGGGTGTAAAAGCTTATAGTTAATTCAATAAAGTGATATCTAACATCTGCATGTGCATATGCAAAGATATGAATGTGATAAATGTGTTCATAGACCAGAAGCATGTATTAGTTCTTAATATTTAAAATTGTATTCTGCAACATTCCTCAGAATATCATTTAGTGTAACTTATGTTTGCATTTCAATTCTAAGCTAACCAAAGGTAATTGTTACAATAATCAACAAGCATATAGTTAAATAGAAACTAGGCCACAGCCAGCAGGAAGGCAGTGCTGGGGTGGAGGGTGGGGGTTGGGGGGTGTGGGGGGGTGTGAGGGTGGAGTCCAGACCTCAACCAGCACTCTCCATCACCCTTTCCAATCCCACCTTGAATTGGACACAGCCCCCACAGCCCCAGGAAAGTGGCCAAACAGGTTTTGACCTGACATCTCCCCCAAGCTTCATGCTGAATCTCAGGTGAGAAGGCCACAGTGGCAGGCGGCAGTGCGATCAGGGTCGACTTCAGGCACTGGCGCAGACAAACAACCCAATAACTACCACAACATTGGACTGAGTATACACAGCTACAAATAAGGAGACAGATATTAACACCCAATAAATGCAAATAGCAACTTGAGAATTATATCAACAAATAGTCATTCCTTGGGAATAGTACCAAAGGCAATGTTGTTCATACTCTGTATGAACAACATACAGAGTTCTAGGGTTCAAGTCCCCTGGAGTGACGACAGGGATGATTGAAACAAGAACATTATCAACCTCAGCAACGTAAGAACAAAAACAGAATTAATTACAAAAAATTAGAAGATGCAAATTATCATGCCAGCCAATACTAGATATACTCACCAAATGAGGGAGCACCAAAATTCACCAAACAATTACCAACAGCATTGAAATCAGACATTGGCGAAAATACATATTTGGTAGGTGATTTCAATACACCATTTTCACCTAAGGACATGTCTAGAAGGAAAAAACTAAACAAAGACACAAAAGCTCTAAACGAGGATCTGGACGATATGAACCTAATACATATCTACAGATCACTGTACCTCCAAAGAAAGGAATATGCCTTTTTCTCAAGTGCACATGTATCTTTCCCAAAAGTTGACCACATATCAGGGCATAGGCAAATATTAACAAATATACAAATAATTTAAATTATACCAACTTTTTTCTCTGATCATAAAGAAATCAATGATGAGAAAGCAAGAAGAGTGCCCAACACATGGACACTAAATAGCATACTACTAAATGAAGACTGGGTAATTGAAGAAATTTAAAAAAGAAATTAAATCCCATTCAAAAATGACAAAGAAGACACATCATTCCAAAATGTCTGGGACTCAGCAAAAGCATTTTTAAGAGGAAGGTTCATAGCAATACAGGCTCATATCAAAAAGCAAGAAATTAACCAAAGAAATAACCTAATCTCCCAACTAGAAGAGTTAGAAAAGGAGAAACAACAACAAAAAAAATTGCAGCAGAAGACAAGAAATAACAAAAGCAGAAATTAATCTAGAAAGCAAAAAGACTATCCAGAAAATAAACAAAACCAAAAGTTGGTTCTTTGAAAAAAATAATTAACCCCTAGTAAACATCACAAAGAAAAGAAGAAAAACATTCAAATAAGCAGGATCACAAATGAAAGAGGAGAGATTACAGTGGGCACCTCAGAAGTTCAAAGAATAATCAGAGATTGCTATGAACATCTATATGCAAACAAATACAACAACCTGGACGAGATGGATAGATTCTTGGAAAGATACAGCTACTCAAAACTAAACAAAGAAGCAGAGAACTTAAATATACCAATCACAAAAAGCAAAATTGAAGCGGTCATCTAAACTCTCTCTAAAAACAAAAACCCAGGACCAGATAGTTTCACAGATGAATTCTACCAACTATTCAAACAGGAAATTCACCTTTGCTAATAAAACTTTTCCAAAAAGTTGAGAAAGAAGGAAAATTGTCAAACACATTCTACAAAGCAAATATCACACTCATACCAAAACCAAATAAAGACAGCATGAAGAAAGAAAACTACAGCCCAATTTCCCTAATGAACACAGACACAAAAAACCTCAAAATGTTCCTAAAAGATAGAAGACCTAAGGAAATAGAAAGGTATTCCCTGCTCTTGGATTGTAAGAATTAACATAAAAATATCCATCATACCAAAAACAATCTACAGATTCAATGCAATCCCTATAAAAATCCCAGTGGTATTCTTCAAAGAGATAGAACAAAAATCACCGAAATTCATATGGAATAACAAAAGACCCCAAATATCAAAATGCATCCCGAACAGAAAAAGAGAGAATGGAGGTATTACTATTCCAGACTTCACACTACACTACAGAGCCATAGTAATTAAGATAGCTTGGTATTGGTACAAAAACAGACAATCAGACCAATGGAACAGAACTGAATCCCCTGAAATAAAACTACATATATATGTACTATATATATATAGTCAACTAATCTTAACAAAGGAGTGAAAAACTTGCAATGGAACAAGGACAACCTCTTCAATGAATGGTGCTGGAAAAACCGGACCAAGACATGCAAAAATATGAGCCAAGATACGTCCCTCACACCATGTCCCTCACACTAACTCAAAATGGATAAAAGACTTGGACATAAGACCTGAAACCATAAAATACATAGAGCAAAAACCTGGGTAAAATCCTTCATGAGTTACAGTTCAGAAATCCATGTCTGGACACATCTATAGCTGGCAAAAAAAAAATGAAGAAAACATAAAAAGATGGGAGTACATCAAATTAAACAGCAAGAGACAACAGAAAAAAAACAAACAAAAAATCCCAATTGAGTGGGAAAAAATTTTTGCCCTCCTTACAAGTGATAAGGGTCTGATAACAAAGATACACAAAAGAACTCACACAACATAACCTAAGCAAAACAAAACAAAACAAAAACAGTAAAAAATGGGGAGAAGAGTTAAAAAGACACTTATCTAAAGAGGAAATACAAATGGCCAACAGGCACATGAAAAACTGCTCATCACTAGCACTTAGGGAAATGCATATAAAAATCACAATGAGGTACCACCTTACACCAGTAAGAATGGCCCACATCCAAAAAACAGGCTACAACAAGTGCTGGCGTGGATGTGAAGAGAAAGGAACACTCTTACCCTGCTGGTGGGAATGTAAACTGATTCAACCACTATGGAAATCATATTCATTCAAACTAATGAATATGGAACTACCATTTGACCCAGCAATAGTTCTTCTAGGAATCTACCCAAAAGAAATCTCAGTGTGGGTACAAAGGGACACTTGTGCTCAGATGTTTACTGCAGCACTATCTATAATTGCAAAGACATAGAAACAACCCAAATGCCCCAAGATAGATGAATGAATGAAAAAGATGTGGTATATATACACAGTGGAATATTATGCATCAATTAAAAATGACAAATTTGATGATTTTATGGTAATATGGATGTATCAAAAGAAATCATATTGGCAGAAACAAGTCAAAAGGAAAAAGAAATCAAATAGTTTCACTCATATATGGACAACCAAACAAAAGTACACAATGGGGAGAGGCAGTTGGAGCAGCCAGGGAGGGGAGGTGGTGGGGGATCCCTGGGGATTACAATGATGTGAAATATATGTATATATAAATAAATTATTTAAAAATAATTAAATAGAAACTAGATTCACACATAACACAATACACAATTATGCAAGTTTAACTTTAAGCTTATTTCCAAATTCTGTTTGAAATAGTACATTGTCTACCATGAATAACTACGTTCATGCACACCAATGCCCCAGCATCTACTTCTTATAACTAGAATGCAATGCTATTTCAATAATTCAAAAAAATGTTTAAATAAAATAAAAATCAAGTTGAAATTAAGTAAAAGGTTAAGTAAATTAAGTAAAACAAAATTAAGTAAGTAAATTAAGTAAGAAATTAAGTAAGAAATTTAATTTAAGAAATTTCTTAAATTAAGTAAGAAATTAAGTAAGTAAAACAAAAAGGATGTTTTCTGATTGGTGTAATTTTTTTTTAATTTATGTGAATTAAATGATTCTTAAGTGATCTGTCCATTTCTACAAGACTATGCTTGGTAAGTTACATCATTTCCTTTTGTCTTCAACTCTCTTTTGAATTAATATGAATTAAAATGACATGAAAGCAATACAAAAAAAGTTACATAAAAATTTTAAAAATAAAATAACATAATATAGAAATTAGATCATTTTTCAAGAAAGTTTGTGAATATTCACCTCAGTAGATAATTCATTGTATAAGAACAAAAATACTATTTAAAAAAAGCAGCATCTTTTATTGCTATGGTGAACTCAAGCATTTGTGGGCTATGAAGGGGATGTTGAGATGCATCTTGCCCTTCATGTTGTATTTTGCAGGTAGATTCCCAGCATCAAGTTTGGTCATAAAAATTCTGCACTAGCTGGATTCACTGTGAGAAAGAAAAGTTCCGTTTATCTGTTTCTGCTCAATTTCAGACCCTGAGTCACGGAAACCAGTCCAAAACTAAAGAACAGTCTATGCTTTGAGAACCCATCCCAAAATAAGGAAGCAAGATTAAAACAGACAGAATGTTGCTATGCATTTAATTATCATTAAAAAAAAGTGCCTAATAAGTTCCCACTGTAGAGTTATATTTATAAACACAGTTATATTTATAAACACTATTAGTAATGAACTACTATAAAGAATAAAAAAATTGAGAACTCAAAGGTTTGTTTTTATTTTTGTGTTTTATTATAGTGCTAACATAATTATCCACATTAACTGTTTCATAGTCAGTTTTGCTCTGTACAATAATCTAAGCTTCCACCATTGGTAGGTAGGGTATCATTGAAATAGGATAGCTATCATCAAAAGCTTTTTCTTGGAAATGTCATGCATTTTTTTCTTATGTTTTATTTGCTAAAGTTCAGTCATAAAAGCCATCCATTTCCAAGAAAGATGAAACATAATCTAGCTAAGTATTCTGCAGGTCAAAATGATTTTTAGAAGACAGTTAACATGCTCTGCAATGGTCAGCACTTCTGCTTATAAAATATTCCTATGTTCCTGCTCACTCATGTTACATATTTAACGAACTTTCCAAGTACACAATGAGCCACTCTAGATCACATCTGGTTTATTGTCCAGGATATCTTGGTCCATGCACACATTCTACAGACTAGATCTATATAAGCTACATGAAAAAATATGCACATCTAGTTCCATATCATATATTTTGGTAAGGGAAAGATAATGCCACTACCAAAAACAAAGACATAACCCTCCCACCCCCAACTCCCCCCACCAACCCTGACTTGGAAGAGATAAGAGTGGGAAACATAGTAGGGCTGGAATCTGGGTGTGTAAGCACCAAGAAGACCCATTGTTCATACAATGGAGGATATTCTCTGGTCAGAACCCCGAATAGTTGATGAGGAAAAAGAAATAACCAAACCTCCTTTATCTCTTATACAAATCTACTAGCTCTGTCTTCTGGATGTGTTATCATTCACTATCTTAATACTGCTTTGGTTAAATACATCTCAATGGACTTTCTTTTACAGCCCACTGTTTGTGCATATTTGATGGCCCTAGCATTGTTTTATAGCTACGAATCTGGTGATTTCCTCAGCAATGAATCACTTAACAACTCAGTAGAATTTTGCTCTATTAATTTCAAAAGAATATCCCAAGAGCTTTCATAGAAGCAAATAAGAACCCTATATCCCTAGTTTTCTCTCATTCTTTACACTGTTTCTCTCTTGGTAGCTCCCATTCCCCTTGGGAAAGAATAAAACAAAAACAAAACAACAACAACAACAAAAAAACACTTTGGTAAGAAAAAAACCTTTCTCTGATGTGCAATATTGACTTGAGCTTAAAAAAGAAGTCTTCCAAAAGTATCATAACTCAAAACCTATCTATATCTACTATACGTGGGGATCTAAAAACACACATTTGTTTTGTAATACAGTAGGAGCGTGAGTGAAAGTAGCGCATTCCTTTTATTTATGTTTTTAAAACAATCAACTCTCAACTGAACTCATCTTTCTTATATTTATATGCTCTAAGGAGCAACATACAAAGCAGTCTTTTGCTGCTTTGTGGCATTCCCTCCTTAGAGAGTGGTCCTTAACTGGAGGTAATTTTGTCCTCTAGGGAGGGGCCTTCGATAATGTTCAAAAAATGTACTTAAGTGTCAGTGTTCTGAGAGTACAGCGGCCCCTAGTGGTTGAAGGCTAGGGATACTGCTAGATACCGGAGCATGCACAAAACATCCTCTCATAAAACATAAGTACCCCGTCCCGAATGTCAACAAAGTCACTTAAGAAAATCTGCCCCAGAAATACTGCTGAGGAGGTACTCATGTTTTCTTTAAATGATTCCATGGGATTCCATGGGATGCTATCTCTGGATTTTGCCACTATAAAAATAAACAGCCCTCTCTCTCCTACCCAACACCTAACCAGTGAGGCCAGTACCAAGGCTTGATTTATTTGGTATTACCGCCCTCAGCTGAAGATTTCTGTATTATTTAGGGTGAAATTACCTACAGTGAAAAATAGAAACAACACGAAAGACCTAGATCAAACACAGCAGCATCTGATATCTCAGTTTCTGTGGCTCTGCCATCTCCTGACACCTCTGGCATCTTTTGCACATGGGTGGAAAGAAAAAAGAGACTGGAAAATGTATATAGTAAGAGAAGAAGTAGCAGCTTCCATAAAAATAAGCACAGATGATTTTATCACCCAGAATGGACACTGCATGGCAAAACTACAATAAACGTTCTAATATCTTCTAATAACTAGTATGCAGATTTCCACAATTTAACTTAAGGCAACAATAGTATTTTATTTTACAGCTTTGGAGGTGCAAAGTCCAAAATAAAATTCAGTGGGAGGAAGCTAAAGCATCAACAGGTGTGCAGGCTCCTGGGGAGGGAGTACTCATGTCTGCAACTGTCCAGCCTCCTCAGTCTGCCTGTATGAGGCAGTTCACACAGAACCTTATCCCTCTTACATTTCAACACACATCTCCTAGTCTCCTCTGCTTCCATCATCATATCACCTTCTCTCAGTGTGATCCTCCCGCATCCCTTTCTATGTTCTCTTGTGCTTATACTGAGCCCAACCAGGTAGCTGGGGACAGTCGCCCAATGCAAAATACAGAAAGCACTTACACAATCTCAACAACAGAATTAACAAAATAACAGAAAATATGATCAAAATCTGGGCAAAAGAAGACATTCAGATGCTGTCCAGTTACATGGTCAGATGCTCAATGTCACTAAAATGCAAAACAAATTCATAATGAGGTATTATATCTTTACCCCTGTGAAAATGTCACATTTCTAAAGGAATGGAAATAACAAACGTTGGTGATGAAAAAGAAACATGTTGGTAGACTTGGCAATTTGGTGCAGTTTTTCTAAAAAATGGTAAAAATTCCACATGATCCAGAAATATCTCTGATTGGTATCTACCTAGAGAACATGAAACCACAAAATCAAAACAACAATGTGTCCCATGTTCACAGCAGCATGTTCCATAGTTGCCAAGTCACAGAGTTAACCAATGATAGACAACTGTATAAAGAAATTGTGGCATATATACTCAATAAATTCTCAGCCATGAAAAAGAGGAAATAGTGCTTTTGGTGACAAAATGTACAAAACTTGACATAATTATATTAAATGAAGTAAGTAAAAAAGTAAAATAGATATCGAATGGCTTCAATTATCTGAGGAATAAAAATGGCTAAAAACTATAAACTGAGAAACCATAATCAAAACGATTCATATACTTTGTCAAAAATTTACTCCTTCGCAGAGAGAACAAAATGGAGGGAGGAGGGGTAAGGAAGCAAGGAGATCGCACTGGTAGGGGAAGTTTGGTGGAGGGAGAGTGAAGCGTGTGCACACATGGAGGAGTACGAACTTAACCCAAAGTTATGTAAGTGTGCAAATGACTAACACATTATTGTTTTTTAAAAAAGATTACCTATTAATACATCTTTAAATTTTCTGTTGCATGGAAAGAAATATATTCATAGGGTTGGGGAATGAGGGCATTGATAAGAGGGGAATTACTCAGCATACCATGCAAGTCGAGACAGTATCTGCTTCCTTCTTGGCTGTATGCAGTGGTAAGCACTGCATGTTGAACAGACTATCTATTTGATAGATATTCTTAAGTAAATGAATTAATCAGTTATTTTTAAGTGATATATAGTCTAGTAGACCTAATGCAGTTCATAGTCCATTTTTATATACTAGTGACTAAAAACCTGTCAGATTATATCAAAATATACCAACGGGAATATAAGTCCTGAGGATGTATGGCTTTCTGGGAACAGCCGAGTATGCTTGGACTGCAGCCAACCAGAGACCAAAAAAAAAGAACAATTCAATGCTGAAGAATAGCACAAGTAGACTTGCAGAAGTTAATTTAACTTTATAAGTATCATATATAGATTCCAAAACAAACTTTAAGGTTGAAAGTATTCTGACAATAAATATATATATATATATATATATATATAATAAAAAGCACAGATACTTCATCATAAAAAGTGGAAAATGAAAGAATAATGTTTATAAATAAAATGTTTTTTTTCTGATCTTATATACAAATAAAAGATACTGCATCAATTTGATGCCTATAATTGGAAAAAACATTTTTCTTAACAGAGCTATAAATATAAACTTTCTGCACAGTTGAAAATAAAGAAAAATATAATGGAAACATGGTTTTTATGATAAGAGTAAATAGAAAAGAGTTTACATATAACAAATTTATAATTTACAACTAAGTTCATGTACAATATTAAAAGAAAAGTTTTATATGCCACTCAAAATTTAAATATAATTATATGAACATAAAAGAGATGAAAAGATAATTAGATATTAAAAAATTGAGATATGAGAAGTGGAACACAAAGAGGTGAATTAAAATTTTTGTATTCTCAGTATTACTTAAAGCAAAAATTCTATAAACTTATTAAAGTTCTGCCTGTCACACATCTGTAAGAATACAAAATAATTATTAAGCTAAACAAACAAAAATGAAGGCAATTATGAATTTCAGGAAAAATAAATGCTTGAAAAGGAGTTGTAATTGATATACTACTTGACATATCTGCACATAATTTACATGACCATAGGAGTATAAAAGATGGTATGATTTATCTGTCTACTAATAAAACAATGATAAAAGATAGAAAGACAAGTGCAAAATAGCTAACATCTCAACAGGAAAGGATAAGTATATGATGTCAAAATATTTGAGGATTTTAACCACCAGTAATAAATATAAGATTTTTAAATGATCTTTATTGCTGGGTAATACTTTTTTGGAATTCTAATACATTTGTCAAAATATTCATTTTGTGTTAATAAAATAAAACCTGATTGCAGAAATTAAATTAAAAAGTATCTCAAGTCCTGACAGCTGAGTCTCACATCCTTAAAGTTATGTGTTTTTTTTTTTGTCAAAATATAGTCAGATTTCTAGTCTTGATAAAGCTTGAAAATTAAATTTTTAAAAACGTTTTGATAGTATTCTGTATGTTCACATGATAAATATGTAGCAAAGTAGGAGATTTTGTAAGATAAAGGTCTTATTCTTATTGTCCCCAGCATCTGCTTCAATATCCCCACAGTCATTTATTCTAGTGCCAGAAAGTGCTGCAGAACAGATATCCCTGAATTGCTGGCTGTTCCCTCTAACAGCTGCAAGAAGGAATTTGGTTGGATGAAGTTCAGTCAGACAAACATGGCATTTGTATTTAAAATTAAATTTACCCATCCTTGAATACTTTCAGATCAATATAGTTATCATTTAGCAATCACTGCTTTTAATAATATCTCCTTGGAATTGCCAGAGGGAGTGAATTGTCATAATTGAAATTCAACCACTTATTTTTAAAGAGATATGCAATGACAGTTTTTCTTGGGAATAAATTACTCTACTTAGATACTGGAAGAGCTTATTTACTTAGCAACTATGAAGAGAAGACACTCATTAAGTTTAAGCAATAACTGGCTACATCTAGTAAATGTCACACAGTATAACCTAAAAACCTGAAGGTTTGCTTGTTTCAAAGAATGAACAAGTACAATAATGACTATCAAAGTTCAGTTCCATGTTGAAAGAGCTTATTTCCACCAGTTTTCATTTCTCCAATATCTATCAAGTGCTGCCTCACACTCCAGAGCAGTAGAAAATGTATTGCCTTGAGCAACATTTTTCACCAAATAAATGAAAATCAGTGTTAAAATAACAAAATTTATTAGAAGATAAATGAAGCTGAGTTCAAAAAAAGCATATTGTGCTTTAGATACCTTGTGAAGTTTAAATGAATCAAGCAATTTAAATGCTTAGTCTGAGATTTAAACATTAATAATTTTAATATATGCGTCATACAATTCAAATAGATGTGTCAAAGACTAAGAGAAAACTGATTTTCTATTGTGGAGCAAGAAGACTTCTATTTTATGCTCAATATAACTCGAAAAAATGTATTAAGTGACTTCAAAACTAGAAAATCATATTTTAACCACTGTTTGAATAGTAATTTTAATATGAAAGATTGTCCTCATTTCAAATAGTAATGTATCATAGTATCACATGTGCATTTACATAGTCATATTTGATCTAACTTGTGTATTAATTTTATCATCAGATAACATTTTAACATCCAACTATATGACAAAAGAAATTGGTAGACATTTTTATAACACTTCAGAGAGTTTTCTACAGTTTTCATAGCATATGCAGTTTTCATTCCTGCAATTGTTGGGACACCTCTTTAAGATTGTCAAGATATAATTCATCAATGTATATAAGCAAATTTATACCTTTTACTGAAATAACTTAAAACATGAACTCCTTGATGGATTAAGGAAAGCTGTGTCATAAATTGTGTAAATTCTGTCTATTACAGAGCTAAATGAAATCATAGCTGTGCCATTTGCCTCTTAGGATAAAAATAAAAATCTCATAAAAACTAAATAAAGAAGACATTCTATCATTCTTTCCTAAGTCAACATTTGTCAGGAACTCTTCAAAAATAATTGGGAAGAAAGTGTTACTTTCTGCAGCCCCCTGAGTCATTTGAAGGAGCATGTAAAGCATGCTGAAGATTTCCGAAGAACTGACCTAATTGTGCAATGCTGCATTCTAAGAGTTTTCTCAAATCTGCCTTAAACCAATCATTTTACCTGACTTTAAGCTTAAGCTTTTATTCAATTAAAAAAAAATCTAAAATTTACTCTAGACTGACTCTGAATACACACTTTACCACCAAATTCATCACACTGTGATTTACTCTGAAAAATATAGAATCCCAGTCTATTTTTTTATTAGTCTACATCTTAACTTTTCATTATTATGCTAAGTAAATTAATATTTTTCTCTGAGAATGTTATGCTAATATGCAAAATTTCTCAGTAAAAAGAGTGATCATACTCCAATTAAATAGTAACATTTGCCAGTCTCTTCCCTCTAGACATGCTAGTTTCTTCCAATCATCTCTGATGCATATCATATTTTCACCTTTCTATTTTCTACAACACCTTGATGTAAGTTTGCAAAATATAAATATGTGCCTAACATTTTCACAAGGTTATTGTTTTAATCTAATATTGGCAATGGTATTATTATACATTCATATCCTATAAGGATTATAGTAGCTTGCCTTTTATGTTTTAGCAGGCCTCTTTGATCTGTGTATGACAATTCCTTTTTGATGTGAAATTTTATTAACAAGAAGGTTAATATTATTGAACGAAAAGCACTTCCAAGATTAAAGAGCTATATTTGATGTCATCTAATTTTAAAACTGTCTACCTCTGACTGGTGTTCAGTGCTTCTAGTAGAATGCCTTCAGGATTGGCAATGTGGCTGTCTACTCATGATCTCTGCCTGTCCTGTTCAATTCTGTTAACCACTTACCCACTCCTCACTCTTTCTGTCTTAGCAGTGGGTCCTATTCCTTCCATAACACCTGTAACTGTGTTTACACACATACATATGTGCACACATATGAGAAACAATACTAAGCAGAAGCGAAAAGATAGGGCATTAAAGGACAAATGAAACAGATCATGCTCAGTGCCACTTTTCATATTACTCAGCCAACCACTAAAATATATAAAGCAACATTTCCACAAACTCAATTTTGAGAGATTTCAGTGTAATCTAATCTGTCAAATTAGAAGTGTACTTCCTCTGATTATTTGAGCGACACACTAAATAATATATAACAGTTAATGAGCGTTCTTTTGAAGAGCAATTTTGCTTTGCTTTGTTTTACCATATCCTCATAACAGAAATGCTGAGTTCCTATATAAGCACTAGATTGGGGATCAAATTTTTCTGATTATGCAATTCAACTTTCTGAAAAACAAAACTGCATTTTCAAATTAAACAGTTTTCTTAGATTTCTTATTGATCTGAAAAAAATCTTTGTAACTTTGATATTTATGTAGTATATTAATCAAGATGAATTCCTATTTCCTGTTCATGTAGCAGGCAGTCCAGAGTCAAGCATCTCAGGTCTTATTAAAAGGCTCTGTCATCCAGCAAAAATGGAAGTGGAAGGAATTATGCTGGTCAATTAGTAAGAAAGAAAAAAAATATACCAGATGGTTTCACTTATAAGTGGAATATAGAGAAACCAATTAAAGGTCAAGAAAAAGTCAAAACTAGCAAGCTGATAACAGAACCAAAGAACATATTGGGGAGGGTGAGGGGAGCTATGTTGGGATGACAGAGCTATTTAATAAGACCTCGGATACTTGACTCTGGACTGTCTGCTACATGAACAGGAAATAGGAATTCATCTTGATTAATACACTACATAAATATCAAAGTTACAAAGAATTTTTTCAGATCAATAAGAAATCTAAGAAAACTGTTTAATTTGAAAATGCAGTTTTGTTTTTCAGAAAGTTGAATTGTATAATCAGAAAAATTTGATCCCTAATCTAGCGTTTATATAGGAACTCAGCATTTCTGTTATGAGGATATGGTAAAACAAAGCAAAGCAAAATTGCTCTTCAAAAGAACGCTCATTAAATAACTGTTATATATTTAGTGTGTCGCTCAAATAATCAGAGGAAGTACACTTCTAATTTGACAGATTAGATTACACTGAAATCTCTCAAAATTGAGTTTGTGGAAATGTTGCTTTATATATTTTAGTGGTTGGCTGAGTAATATGAAAAGTGGCACTGAGCATGACCTGTTTCATTTGTCCTTTAATGCCATATCTTTTCACTTCTGCTTAGTATTGTTTCTCATACGTTTGCACGTATGTATGTGTGTAAATACAGTTATAGGTGGAGGGAGAAACAAAGGGTTATGGTAATGGCTAACAGGTGATATGGTGGTGGAAGAACTGCAACAACATAAAGGAAAAAATTACATATATATATAAAATCAATAAAAACAATAACTGTATCAGACTGTACAAGTGAACTTCATTTAAGATGGTTGATTTACCTTTCACTTTCCATGTTGGGAAGAAAAAAAGTAACATAAAGTCCACTCCAATGTCTATATTTAAAGGACATAAATAGAAATACAGAACTTATAAATGCTCACTTACTTTGGCAGGATTCATTACTAAGCCATGGCAACTACAAGCTAGGCTGAGTGAAAGATCTTATCAGAACACAGAGTGTTCAGTTGAAAACCACAAATTCTAATATTAAAGAAAAGTAATACCAGAAAGGTAGGTGAAACTTTTAATAAAGTATATTAAGATTCTTTGGTTTTATTAACAGTAGTTAAATGGAGCAAATAATTAAAAAACATAGTAAAATACTTTTTTCACCTACTGAAAGTTTTGCCACTACTGAAAATAGTATCATTTTGGTGATCTATTTTGATAAATGTCTCATGTTCCTACTTGAAACCAATCTCCTGCAAATTATCAGAGTTCTCAATACTTATTAGCTTTTATAAGATAAAAACAGCATCTCTCTTATTTTTGATAAACTATCAGGTGTGGATCTAACAGATTAACATATAACACTAGGCGAAGTCAAGTTTGTTTTTTTTTTTTTTTAATACCCCATGCCTTCAACTTTATATAATACAATTTTAGAAGTTTTATAATTTAATTTATAAACAATGTTTATTGGTTCCTTAATCAATTTTGTGTTTAGCGTCAAGTGAACAGATGACTGTAGGACAATGGAGAAAACAGGGATTATTATACTGCATTCACTTACTATGTATTCCTATCCAGGCAAGTGATATGACTGAAAGATAAGGTTGAAATGTCTATAAATAAAAGACATTTCAACAAAGGTGTGGTGAAAAATAAGCATGATAGGAAAAATGTATTCTTAGCAGAATTATCCACATTAGCAATTACATTGAGACAAAATTCCATGGTTTGTTTAGGAAATGGTAAGTTTTATGCACATTGTATATACAGAATATACTGCAATTAAAGGATCATGATGAAGGAAAACTGTTCTATACCTACAAAATCAGTTCTCGTATTAAATTGTCCTTTCACCTATCTGATGGACAGATTTCACTGCTGTATGAATAGGAAGACTTGAAATAAGTGATTTTATTTTCATATTTTTCACTTCCTTCAGTCTTCTTTATGTCAAATCCTTGTTGGTTTGCACAGAAATAAGTGGTACTCTCTTTCCTTTATGGGCCTCTGCAAATTTGGAGAATCTGACAGCATGATCTAAGTAAAATGTGTCAATGAAAGTGTGGTGCTTATTTTTTCCTGCATCTCTGTATTGAATACAGAATGAAATCCAAGGTACTTTGTAAGGCATAAAAATACTTCCAGGCACTCATAATCTCCTACCTCCATAATTTTATTTCCAAAAACTTCCATAACTCCTATTTGGGATCTCAGAACACTTACCTCTTTCGATAAATTACTTGGTGCACTTAACATTTTGTTTCCTCCATCTTTTCATATCGCTAACCAGACTCTTCATTATTGACAGAAACCCTTTTTATCCCATATTATTCTATGCTTCGGTTATCTTTCTATTCACAGTAGCAAAGTTTGAGTCAGTAAAATGTTAAGCACAAAAGATGAAATTGAAAAAATAGTATGAAGTTGTGGAATATGGGAGTAATATTTGGGATGGAGAAATAGAATTAAGAGAATTTTGTATAACTATTTTATAGTGGTGAGAAAAAGGACACTTTAAATGTCAAAAGAATGAAATATCTGTCAAGTCTGTTTTGAATTTAAGGTTGCATTTCATATATAACAAGAATTTACTGAAAGTGTTTCTTCAAGTATTACAGATGGCTGTGCTCCCCTACACTTTCTCTTGCTGGAGTCCTTTCTCACTAGTAAATGATGGAGAAGTGAGTTTTGTGTCTGTATACAATACAGAATACATGAATATGTACATAGTCTGTTTCAAATACCAGTGACCAAAATGAGATTATTCAAATTGCATAATTCTCCTGTTCTTTTTATTATGAGATAAGCTTTTTCTATTAAGATATTTTGCATAACTCAAAATGAAACAGTATAAGAGGAGAATGGGTTAAGATGTTAAATTCCAGTCATTCTCTGGAACTAGATCAATCCCAAACCCTAGGTATAATATTTGACAGAGGGTTATCACAGTAATCAGAAGAAATGTGACCTCTAATCTTGATATTTCAAACAAAAAAAAAAAAACTTGAATTTGTACTATGTAACATTTGTGGTTTGGAGTTTAGAAACGTAAAGGTAACAGAGACCAAGTACAAATCTGGTAATAACAATCTGGGAGGTCATTTCTATATCAGTGAACAACAGAACAAGAACATTGTTAGAATGACATAACTGTAGACTATTTTTATCAAAACTACTAAGTGGAGCAAAATATAAAGACAAAGCTGAATGGAATGAAATTATAATAAAAATAAGGGACCTACATTTCCAAGAAAAAAAAGTTATTGATTTAGGGGGAAAAGTACAAAGAGTCATGGGACTTCTTTTATTTTTGTGTCTTAAGTGATTAAAATTTCCTCAAGTAGACTGTGAATTGAAATCTGAGAGAATGAGAAGGATTATATTTACAGAATGTATGATCATAACACTCAGACATTAGATGGTTACTCTACAACTTGTTTTGTTTTTTTTTTTTTCAAAGTCACAAATAACAAGCCCTCCTACATATGCTAAATAGATATTCAGTCACTATTGAGAATCAACCAAACAACCAAGGGAAATCCAAAATTCTTAGGTAGTAATAATAATAGCACCTACTCAGTATGTGACAGAAATGTGACTCACAACATGATCCTTGATCAGAACAATGTTGTAAAAATAAATCATAAATCAGACAAGTAAGGGAATTACTTATGGATTCCTGACAAATACAATGCTGAAAATACTAACAGAGGGTGTAGTTTAGAAGTATTGTTTCAGGAAAATTGTCAGTCTTTTAAAAATAAAGCAATATTTTGTATACAGGAAAATAGTGAGGCTATAAATTTTAAGTGAGATAATATTTAAAAAGATTAAAAACATAAATACTAATAAGCAAAGATGATAAACTTTATGTATTAATTTCAGCCTCCAGACAGAGGTGGAGGGGGTGAAGGAGTAGTGACAACAAAGAGGAGAGGGGACCCAATAAACTATGGTGATAGACTATGAGGGATTTGGTTTTGGATACATTATGGTAGCAATACCTGAGGGAATCCTTATACTTCCAAAATATCAACAATAATGTAAGCCTACATAACTTTAATTTTAAAAGACAGCTAAATTAGTTTGTAAGTAGTCCTTTCCTGGTACCCTTGTCAATTTATTTATCTAAATTAGTTTCTTTTTGTATTTGTTCTGAATTGTATATGTAAGTATGTAGTAATTTGCTCATCCTGTTCCTCACTCAATAAAATACAAAATTGAGAAAGACCAAAAAGTGTTTCTCACATGACTCAATAAATGGAATATTTGTTATCATATAGTAGGAACTCTATAAATATTTATTCAGCACATGATTAATGTAGAGGGGAGCTAGCACTTACAAGAAACATTTGTAGTTTTTATTTATTTTCCTTTAGCTCTTCTTTACTTTTTAGTTATTTTAAATATATTATTATTTTTTTACATTGGTGTGTTGTCTTTTGTATTTGTGAGAATAGAAAAATAGTAGCAGGACAGATATAAGATCAAGTGCAATATTTGAGTATCTTTTCCCCCTAAATAAAACTGAAATTATAGAAGAGTTAATCAAAAAGGAAAAGTATTATAATCATGCGAACACAAGCAATATCCTTAAAGCCACCTCACAAAAGAACTGGACTCTGAATGGGCAAGTGCAAAGATGGGGTGGAAGGGTGGGTTGGAGCAAAACACATACAATTATTTAATAAAATGGTTTCAGAAGAATTGTTCCATATGACACATTTTATAAATCAAAGGGAGACACAGATGCATTAAGAATGATAAAGAAGATGAGTTTTGGTCAGTACTTTAGAAACATAGTTCATATAGTCAGGCAAATTATTGGTGATTAAAATCCTACTGCCAGATTATGGAGTGAATTATGCATAGTTAACCTTATACAGTGCACAGCTGTTGCTTTTCAAATGAAATGATACACCCACAGGTCCAGGAAAATAATACCAGCTGGGATTCAGTGTAGAGAACTGAAACTTCTACTGTACATAACTTTTCCATACAGAACTTCAATCAAGGTATTCAGTACAAAGTCATGATAACTGGAGGAGTGTATCCTAAATCTGCCTATCCATAAACCACTTCATGAGCCAAGTCAGTTAGCTAGCTGCTGCTACACTACACCAAGCAAGTATTCAAACAAGTATTCAAAGAAGTATTTTGGGTACAAGAAGTAAATACTCATTCTATCTAAAGTTATAAAGGTAATACAAACCAAAAATATTAATAAAATTGAACAATCATAATGATAAGGAAAAATTATGTGAAATAATTTACACAAGTTAATTTAGTCATCTAACTAAAATTAATGGAGTTTATGTTATTTAATTTGTAAAAAAAAAATTACCTAGGGACAAAATTCAAATGATTACAAATGGTTACATTGCCTCTTGTAACCAGGAAAAGAAGTAGGAGCTAGTAAGCCCTGTCAGCTTTGTTTTTATGGTGCCAAACTATGATGGGTGATGCATGTTTATGATCTTTATTTTGAGTTTTGATAACTTTGACTACCTATGCTAAAATACCAAGCTATAGTAACAAATTAATATCCCACTTTTTCAAAAATCTACCCTAAATACAGTGTAGGTGGTCATTTGCTGGAACATTATTTCTTCACTTAATCAAGGTTTATACTATACTATTATTCTCCATTTTAAGAGAAAAAAATGGGACATGTGACATCTTGATACTAAAATGTGAACCCAAAACTTAAGGGTGAGAGATCCTTGTCAATGATATAAACAAAAGTTCATCAATTTGTGGTAAAAATTAAATAAATAACCACATGCTATGTTGAAACAAATTGCCAATGTTTGCTACTAGAAAATTAATCAGGGCAACACTTCATTTTCATCTTTGATCTCCAACTATTTTCTGGGAGGTGTCACGAGTCCAGCAGATCCACATGTCTTGTTGGTTTGTGTTCTGTCGCAGGCACCATCAGACCGGCCCCACAGACATCTCGATGGTGCGTTTGTCTCTAACACCATGAATGTGATCGATTGTTGCTAAAAATTTCTGAGAACTTATAGAGGAGGATTTTCTCTCTTTTGTTTCCTTGCATTTTAAAAGGAGAAATAGCTTGCTTCTAGAAAAAGAGGAAATAGAAGACATGTCTACCATATTTTTAACATACTTTTAGATGCTGTGTGTCACCACATAGAGCATAATCATCTTGGAAAATCTGAAGAAATTGATTCCAACTTGGAATGTTACTGAGTAGTTCTGGTATATATTTATGTATGCAAATATATAGAAAAGGTTCTTTGAGTGACATAATATTGGGCTAAAATAATTATAATTGTCAACTTACAAATACTATATAATCGTTTTGGTTTTTACTCAAGAAAAAACACACACCAGAATAATACATGAAATAATTTGACAGCCACAGATCTTCAGTACAATTTTTAAATACTTAATTGTTTTCTTTTAAATCCACGCAGTCATTGTGTTATGAATGTCATAAACATCTTTAAGTGTAAAACTTGAAAACACTGTGTATAACAACATTGGAAGTCTGTGGAGAAACAGATATAATGGATTGTGCTGCCTCATCTCATTGAAAACATTTATTACAAGGTAAGTTCAAATATTGTTAAATCTCAATAGTTACTAAGAATGAGCTTGGTAATTGCAGGAAAAAAGCCATAAAGCTCATCTTTGCTGTGTTGCTTCACTGTGATTTTCTGTATCTCATAGAACATATGTCTCAGTCGATGGCTACAGGCAAGTCAGGCAATTGAAAAAGTATATCAATTGTGAGATAAGACCCATGCTTGACATGCTTGACAGGGAGGAAATGGTGGTACACTGCAGATTATGCTAGAAGGAAAATGATGTAAGTTTTATTAGTTATTAAGAAATCAAAATGATTTCTTGCCAATGTCTAGAAAGCAGATAAGAACAAGCTCCTCAGATATGAGGAATAGATTTCCTTATTTGACTGTGTGAAGATACATGGTTTGATTATACCAACACCTCAGGGCAAGGCTCCTATTGATGCTCTGTGACCTCAGATACTTGGCAGGTTTCAAAGCTTCAAAATGTACAAAAGTACTTTATCTCAAGAAATTTATGCATAGTATTATTATTTGTTAGTTTTTGACATCACAAAACCCTAAATAATAATCTTTGTGATCACACATATATGCAAAATTTTCCTATTCATGCAATACTTATGCATTAATTATAGTAAAAAACAAACAAGCAATAAATATAAAAATATAACCCCGCCTGTATTTACAGGAGGTTAATAAAAGTAATGAGAAGTGCAAATAAATAAATACTGTAGATGCATTTATATTTTTATTTAATTAAAGCATAAATAAAAAAGTATGCTAATATTTGAAATTTTTAATTTTTCTTTGAGTAAATACTACAAAAAAGATCAAGAGAAACACTGCAAGAAAAAGTGTCCTACTTTAGCATTTTAATCACAGTTGTCCTTCCATCCCATTTGAAACAAGAGCTCCCATTTTCAGTTTGCATTGAGCTCTGTAAATTATGCGACTGGCAGAATCAAATCGATAGGTGTTTGAGAAGAAGGGGGAGAGATGCACTAATTCATTGTGTATGGTGCCTAGGTAGGAAGGGAAGAAGCTAAGGCAGAAGTATAGATGTTGTTTTACAGAAGATAAACTCAAGAATGGAGCCAGGGGCTAGATTTAGTGAGTTCCATAAAAGTCACTCTGTAAAGAAAATTCTAAGGCATAAAATAAAATGGAAATTATTATTGTAAAAAGGGCAAAGGCATGTCATTTGTAGATTAGAAGATTGAGCAAGAAATTCTATCTACCCAAGAGTTAAAAATTATTCCTTTATTAATAGGAGAAAACATAATAAATGACGTATGTACTCAATTTTCCCCTCTATCTTTGATTGGGGAATGTTTTACAAAATTAAAAATAGCTTAAAATAAAATAAGCAGTGATGCAAAAGAACAAAAGGAATCTAGAAGGGACTTAGGGATTACACTTTACAAGACATTTGGATGGACTAATTACTTATTAGCTTACTCTATTTAAGTTAGATAGAAGGAAAACTCCCAAGAGTTAGATTCATTAATTACTAAAATTAGATATTATCAAATGAAATAAAATTTGTTTTAAGCCAGATACTCTCAGAGGGAATAGATATATTTTCATCTGACTGGAATGATTTCTTTTAACACAATTCCATCAAATTGAATCTTTAGGTCATTCCTTACTGAATGCTTATGCATGTTTTGGTTACCAATAGATTTGTTTTTAAACCTCACAATTTGAGAGTCTTTTTTATCCAATATTCCTCCCAAATGCTATTGATCTTATATAAAAATCCTTTTAATGATTCTTGGAAGTCTCCCTGATGAAACAGTGTAATTCACAAGAACAAATCTTGTGATTTTACAGCAGTTTACAAACAGATTTTCTTTTATTTAAGATTCAAGTTACTATATGTGGATAGAGACACAGGAAAGAATATTTAACAAGTATGTTAGATGCCTGCAGGCAACACACAAAACATTTTTTAAGTTGTATTAAGATAAATAATTCTGCTTGGTGTTTTCTAAACTAAGATTGAATATGTAGTTTTTTTTTGTTGTCAACTCCCATGGGCTAATATTTCTCAGCTTTCAGTTAGTGAAATTGTTGGGTGAAGATAAATGACCTATAAACTTTATCTGTTTTTACTGCTATAAATGACAACAACACACACATTCACATATGCATACACACAGAGCAGGTCTACCACAGTCAACTAAAATGTGATAATTTTGATAATCTCCATGAATAGCTATCTGCAAAGTATTACATGCGCGCACACACACACACACACATATATGTGAAGTGATAGAGTTCATAATAAAAGTGAGTTCTCTTATATAATAGAGATTTAAATATAGAGTAATAATCACATGGACAGGAAATATTCCTGGACATATATGAAAGCCCATTTTTGTAGTTGCATAATTAACAATGTAATATTTTCAAATGGAAACCATCACTCTTGTGTGTTTTTGCAAATTGCCTGTTTCAAGTTAACTTACATTTCTATTTAGACTGAAATTCTGTTATCTCAGAGGAACTACTGCTGATGTAACCACTTATCAATAATTCTATTTTGAGATCAATCATTCATTCACCTACTGTGTTCTAGACAAATGGGATAAAAATGTTTCTCTCCTCATAAAACAAAAGTTCTAGTGAGAGATATCACTGTAACACTTGACAAACGTTAAGTGCCAGGTAGAAAGCAAAACATTGCTAAAAAACAGAAATGACAGGAATGAAGACTAGGTGATATCTGTTCTTGCTGAGGAAGTGGCATTCACTTAAGCAAAGACTTAACTGACATGAAGGCGGTAAGCAGAATGTCATATATGTGGAAGCAATATTCTTAGTTTGTCATATTTGATTACTGTTATTCATTTCAAATTTATTCATATGATTACTTATGTTAGTAATTCATTTGATCACTGAATATTATTCTATCGAACAGAGGTTTCATATTTTGTTTTACATTCCCTAACCATGGAAACATTGTTGTTACTTATTTGTGTAACTATGAATAAAGTTGCTATTAACATTACAGGTTAATAGCATTATAGGTTTTTTAGATGATGGAAATTTTCATATGACTTGAGCAATGCCTGAGAGTAGGATTGCTAGGTTATGTGGTAAATCTATGTGTCATTTTATAAGGTAATGTCATTCTCTCCTATGTAATGCCATTTTTTGGAATACTCACCAGCAGTATATGAGAATTGCAACTCTTCTACTTGTCAGTTATTTTCAATTTTTACTTGCAATCATTCTAATGACTGTGTACTAGTGTCCCACAGTACTTTCAGGGTCTCCTTAAGTCTTTATTTTTATTTGGGTGGCTTGTTTCTTACTAACAAATTTGAAAGTATTTTATAAATTCTTGAAACTAATCTTTTGCCCACTATTATTTAAAAATTTATGTCCCCATTTTGTTGACTTTTAATTCTCTTGATAATGCTTTAATGAGGAACATTTTTTCTTTTGTCAAGTTCTATGCTTTCCTTCTTTTGATTCTTTCAATGAGTCCATTAGAGGTATGCTTATGTTCATTATCAAGTTCTTCATTTCTATATTTTTTTAAATTTTAACTTGTGTTTCCTACCTCTCTGATGAAATTTTCTAAGTACATTGTTCACTTTTTGTGCTAAAGCATATAGCATACAAGTCACAGAGATCCTGCAATCATTATCTGATGATTCCAAACCCTGTGTCATTTTTGAGACTAATGCTGTTGATGATCACTTTGTTTCTTGAGGGTATATTGCTTTTTCTAATTGTTGTTGAAGGTCAGTGTCTTTTGTAGAGCCATGGAGACTGAAATAAATAGGAATTGTTTCTGTGGGCACATCTATTTACAGTGAGTCTTGTGTGTGATTGACTAGTCTAATCAAGAGTTGAGCTACTTTGAGATTTATTGTTTCTATGGTTCTTTATCAGTTTTCTGCAAACTTTCTATTCCTCAAAAATTCACTTTGTAGTTAGAATGGGGGCTGATTTGCTCTTTGACCATCTTAAAATATACTGTGCTCTAATGTTTGGAATTTTTTTTTTTATTTTGACCTTCATCCAAAAGTTGAGACTCTGAGACCAAGATATTTTCCTCTCCTCCTTTTCTCTGCAAACCAGATTTTTCTTAGTTTGTGTCCTAAGTTTGACTAAGTGTGCTGCTATTTTCCCATCACTGAAGACTTAAAGAGAGACAATGGGAGAAGGTCCCTTGTTTCTCCCATTAATGTTGCTTACTTCCCCCACACCTGAAAAATGTGAGGGATGCTATCTGGGATCTCTCTTTTACTGTGTCCCAGCTTCTGATAATAACTAGGTTAGTTCACTTGATAAGAGTCTGAAAATCACTGGGAAATCCCATGTTGAGTGAAGTTCTCCAAGGCTCTATCTTATCACATTAACTACTCTCAGTTTTAAGCAACTCTGAAAAAAACCAATGAGTTGTCTCCACTATTTCGTAGAATGCTTGCCTGTTGTTTGACTCCTGTCTTTTCTTGGTGTCACTGTCTTTGCTAATATTTGGAATTAGATAGATGCCTTGCAATCTCAGTAATTTGCCAATTTTAATAAAAGTTGTTTTCTATAGATTATCTCAATTTGTTAATATTGTGTATTATAATATACATTCCAATTTTCTTTCTATATTAGTTTTCTTTTCTTTTTAAAAATTTATTTATGTATAAATTTCACATCATTGTAATCCCAGGTATTTACACTCCCACCCTCCTCTCCATTCCCCCCTTTTTTCTCCTGCCCAACATTGTGTGCTTCAGTTTGGTGCTTAGTTTGTATTGATTTTTCCTCAAGGCTTTTGTTTAGTTTTTCACTATACCCCCTCAAATTAATGAAAATGGAACTACCATTTGACCCAGCAATTGCTCTCTAGAGAATCTACCCAAAAGAATCCTCAATGTGGGTACAAACGGACACCTGTGCTCAAATCTTTACTGCAGCACTATTTACAATTGCAAGGACATGGAAGCAACATAAATGCCCCAAACCAGATGACTGCTTGAAAAAAAATATTAGTTTTCTATAGTTATGCCAACAAATGGAAACTTCAGTGGCTTAAAATAAGCAGATTTTTTTCCCACAGTTTTGGAAAACAAAGTCTAAACTCAACTGTCATCATGGCCATGCTCCTTCTCCAGTTTTTAGGGAGAACCTTGGCTTTGCAGCTTCTGGTTATTTTGGTGCCCTTGGTTTATGGTAGCATCATTCCAAGTGTTTTGCCTGTGTGCCTCTGTGTCTTTTCTTCTTTTAAGGATGACAGTTATGGATTTAGAATCCACCCTAATTCTAGGGTGATATTACCTTGAAATGCTTGATTGTATCATCAAAGATACTCAACTTCCAAATAGAATCACATTCTGAGGTTCTAAGAGACATGAATTTTGGGGAGAAACTACACAATCCACAACATTATAAACACATTTGATAGATGTGGTATGGTAATGTCGTCTGAATAAGTGTGATGCTGTATCATTAAATGGTAAATAGTATGTTAAGCTAATGTTATTTCAATAAAAATGAAGAAATAAAAATCATCCCCAAGCCCTAGAAGTTTGAAATGGATATTGAATATTAGTGATGTGACTTCTTCAGATGAACAAGTTTTAGATATGTAAGGCTAATAAGTGTCATGCTAAAAGGTCTTTCTTTAAAACCTCTGATATTGCTTCATTTTATTTATTCAGCATAAAATAAGAAGGGATCACATTGCAGAAACTACACTAAATATTTTGTTTAATATACCAAACAATGGGAAATTTCCTTTCTCAGAGAGCTTAATTGTTTGTTTTCCTATCTGGGAAGGAGCTATCCTTTTGCAATAGCTATAGAAAACATTAGTCTTTCTCAATTTTGTTATTCAGATTTCAGGCATGGATAACACTGATTTAAATTACTTAATGGATTAATGGTATGAAACTGTTATTTCCCTCCATCTGAAATTAAATAACCTAAACAATTGACTGTGTTATAACAAGCAACATGTTTCCTTATAAACTTATCATTCTAATTATCACCACATTGGCTTGATTCCCAATCAATTCTAAGTACTTTTTTCTTATATAAAATATTTACTACAAGATGATGCATTATACGAAATTTAGTATGACAAAAATTGTCAATCTGCAATGATTTACATGAAAAAAAAACATTAGTTTTGACATGTGGAGTATTAGTGAAATATCTATCTTGGTTTGTAATCATGAGTAAATTTCATTGAAACCAGAAGGCTTTATGTCAGCCTATGCACAATAGATAGAGAAAAAATTGCATATGAAAACTTCAAATCCATTTAAAATGTGGTGAGGCTTATATATATCAACTAAGTTAAAAGATAGTTATTTCTACCTAAAAGATAATTATTTCTACCTGTGTATCTAAATTTTCTTATAGTAAAAATGAAACAGGGAATATATGTTTGAATAAAACCAATGTATCAAAGTTTCAAAGAGAGGTGTACATTAGATGATTGATTTTTGAAAGATTAGTTCTTAAATATCTTATACCCATGACTTTACCTTTTGTCACATACCAGTATTAGAATCAGCTTTTTAACTGACTATCTTATTTACAGAACTTCTTTCTTATCCATTGGGATGGGTTAAGAATTCTATAAATAATCCATCATCCTATACACATCTGGATTTTTCTCTTGTAGCCTTTAGAGATGCTTTCTTAATGTGGTCAATGCCAGTTTCATAATAAACACAATAACATGTAATTCAAAATTCACAGAACAGAAATAAATTACTCTCTTTTAACAATAAAGACAATGCCAATTCGATCTCTTAATGCTTAAATTTCCCACACAGATTGTGATAGCAGAAAGAGTAGCAGACATATTTTCTTTGAAACCTTGAGGTTAATTCTGATATTATCTACTAAATAGCTGCTAAAATTTTGCTAGAACTGGTTACCATCATGTAACTCAATCAAGCAGCTGGGAACTTAGACCCCTTTTTTCTGATGCAAAGTAATTGACACACAAAATACCATCAGCTGTTTCACAAGTTAACTATAACCTCTGAGGATATCTGATTTTATATCAACATCTTGATCCAAATTGAGGATCCTAACACTAATTCAACTGACTTATTTTGATTTAGATTAATAAGACACACACCAATCTCTTCTCAAGTACTTTAGATAGCTAAAATCCATTGGAAATATTTCTGAATTTTTTTTTCTGTAAATAGTCATTGGTTAACATTGATGTTGGGGCTATGTCAAAAATATATATATTAATATATAATAATCTTTTCTTCAGAAGGTAAAGAATGAACTATTTTTTTAAATTTATTTTTATTCTTTAGATCACAACCTTGGTAAGAATGAACTATTTTGTAGGTATCTGTAGGAATTTTCTTGAATGAATCAAAGGAACTGTCTGGTAATAATAATTTATTACCAAGATGTCAAAATATAAATTATTATATATTAAAAATTCAGGAAATAATTTAATAAATCTCTCAATGGGGATATAGTGTCTCTCTTTTGTGAATAATGATGGAAATCTGACAGTATTTTTTAAAGTATTCAAAAATTTTAGCATAAGCATTATTTACCTATATCGAAGACTAATTGCATGGATGTAACACATGAACTTTAGATGGTTTGAAATTATCAACAATGAAAAGCTAAACATTTATGAAATGATTTCTAGACTTTAGTCTTCAATATATTACTGAACTTACATTACACATAATATTGAAAGCTAAGAAACACTTAAACACCTAAAAGAGGAGCTAATTAAATAAATTTTAGCTCAAAGATAAAATTTCATGTAATCATGAATCATTTCACTGGGTATACAATTTCTGTAAAGGCTTTCTGCTAACTATCTCTGCCTGACATTAGTGCAGTAGTGTGCATCATAAGGAATCTGTGAATTATGTGGACTATGTTTCCTACATGCCTTCAGTATCTTATTCTCCAAACATGGCAATATTCCAGGCAGTACATTAAGATATAAGTGAAACATGCCAAATAACACATTCTCAAGTTCTCTACAAGTTGCTTGCCCAAGACTGATCATTCAAGTTTCTGATCTGTTTGTTAAGTTATACACACACTCCTCCAGGGATTGACTCTTCCTTTGAGTTCACTCCCCATGTTACTGATTATCCTACCCATCAAACACTCCAGATATCTTCCAGATGATTTCCTCTCTTTAAAATGAGCTTCCATGATCAAAAAATTCATTTTTAATCTTCTTATCCACTATGAACATTATTTAAAAAGCTTTATAAGTATACATTGGGATTTAAAAAATGCTACTAAAGGCAAGGAAGAGCAACCTAGGGAAAGATCCCCTGTGGTACAGACTGGTTTCAAATCATTCTGTATTTATTCTTCTCACTTAGGATGCAGTCTTGCTTTCTCCTGTGAGACTTAATTAAGCTTTAGGCTCCCTCTGGCTGCCACCTCCCATATTTTTACACCCTTATTCTCTAAGGAACACAGAAAATTTTAGTTTTTCCATTTCATTTTCCAAGAAATTGCAGACTCTCATTGATTGCAAGGATATGTTTACCATACATTTCAAGGAAAGGATGTTTAAAACAAAACAAAACAAAAAAAGATAATTAAGATACTTTTGGAAAATGTTACCAAAGTACTTCAGTAGTAACAGAGGATTTCACATGTCCACTTTTTTTTACACTTTCATTTGTTTCTCCAGTAATGAATCTATTTAACTTTTTCAAAGAGGTGTTACTCTCTGGACTAGTTACCTTTGGTTTTTAACCCTTAAGATGTCCTACTCTTCCTCCATAAATTTAGAGTGTTAAAATAAGAGAAAAAATACTACCAACTCCATTTATTGAGTACATACTATATCTATGTTCATGAAAACTTTATATTTATCAATTAGCTTCATTTTCATAGAAAATGCAATTTGCAAAATAAAGGATCCATCTGCAGATAACATAGTCCCCATGCACACAGGTAGTACTGATATAGACAGGATTCAGCCAATAGCCTGACACCTGTGACCCAACAGAAAACACTGTCTCCAATTGCAAAAGCAACTTTAAGCAGTAAAAGTTAGTAATCTCGCATAATAGTTTCACTTGAAGCCCAAATTCACTTCAGTGTAAATTATAGCCAACATTTCCAAGGTGTTCCTGAGAGCACATTCCCATGGGATATTACCGGGTTTTACAAGGGGAAATGAATTGCCTTGTAAAATAAATTTGAAAAAAAACATGAGATTTATAAATGCAGGTTGTTTTCAGATCTTTTAACACATTTAATGTGCTAAAGTGCATTGTGACTGTAGGCATAGAATAATTTATGAATTAGTTTCCAACTATCTTTGACAATGAAATACAATTTTGTAAGAACATATTATTTAGTAAGAGATTAGGTGCCCACTTTCAAAAACGTAGATATAAATTGTTCTTTCCTCTTTGATGCTCTCAGATAAAACTACTGCTTCACACCTGGGATAAATGTTCTTTTAAATCATTTTTTCACTGTAAGATTTTTGATCCAGGATTTGTTTAACTCCAATAGGATTTGTTTAACTTCAATAAGAATAAAAATTTAAACTGTAATGCTTCCTAGTTTGTCTTCACAAAATATGGCAAGAGTGTTTTGGTTGGGACAATAACAGCCTAGAGACTCCAATATCTCAGAGAAAGTAAAGGCATGTTTTGCCTGTGCCAGAGGTCAAAGCCTTGTGCCACATGGACAGAGGCCTCCTTCATTTTGGTGACTCGGATGCCAGAATTTTTTCTCTATAGGAGTCACATCTAATGTAATTTCTGCTAGTGAAAAGGAAAAGGTGGGGAATAAAAATCAATTTCTTAGGAGCCATGGACTGGAAATGACACATCACTACTATTCATATTTCATTGGCAGTGGAAAACTACTCTGTGCCCACTAATAAATCATCAGAGACTGGGAAACAGACTGTCTGGGAAGCTCCCTTTCCTGGTGACTTCTAAAATATTTCATAGGACATGCAAAAAACTGTGGTTATTGTTCATTATAGCTACCATTAAGACTGCAAGTACTGGCCGACATTGCTTCAATTTTTATACTCCTTTTAAACATGTGAGGTTCCTAAAGCAGTGCAACAATTCACAAAATTGATCCAATAAAATCTTCAATGTCTTACCACATAGAAAATGCCAGTCATTACTACTACCATAGTTCTTTGATCAACAATGGATTATGGAGAGGACATTTCCAGTGAATAGGATTTCCTAATGCATTTTAGTCCACATAACTCGTAAAAGCTATGCATTTTTAGGAAACTTTAGGGAAAACGTCCAAAAGAAAATCAAGATGTATGCATATAATTTATTTCCATTATATTTCACTAGGTTTAATCTTTCTAATTTATTTTTCATCTGTTAAAGATTGAAAAATCTGTTTATTGAATCATCATGCCAGGTTTTAGGCAGCATGATGACTAACTCAAAAAGAGGAATAGAAGGATTATGCTGAAGACTTAGATAAAGCTGCTGCGTATCAGTGGAGAGGACTTCAGACCAAAGATTTAGGAGCAGTTATTAGAACCCAAGATCCAGTACTGAAGTCAATTGATGCTCAGACCCTATGCTAGATCAAGCTACTAAAGCTCTTATTCAGTCAAAATTGACTATGAGATCTGAGAGTCTAGCTCTGACTGTATGCATGGAGTTAGTCCTAGCTATCTCCAGTCTTGAATTTTAAATGAAATGCATATTTCAGTTACAGTTAATGTCAAAGAGAATTTATTAGTTTTATCAATCACATAGTCTCAACTAGTTAATGCATTTTATTTTTGAAGTGTTGTCTTGGTTTAGAACACATTGTCTCCATAGATGCTAATGTTGATAGGGTGAACAGGATTACAACAAAGACTTAACTGGGGCTTCTTTGACCAAACTATAAATTTTGAAGCATGTCTGGAAGTAAAGGAATAAGAATATGAAATTTAAAACATAGTGCATGTAAAGTAAAAAATATATATAAATAAGGTGAATAGAGTCAAATAATTCCTTTCTACGCCATTGTCAATCAAGACTAGTCCAGAGAAGATAGATAGGTTTGCCATCATCAGGGGTTGGAGGCAACCACTTCATCAGTGATCTAGGTTAGAATCCATAGCTTAGAGATAACATGGGTGGCACTTTCTTTCCCAAGTAATCAAATACTTCAAAGTTCACTCATCTACAACTCTATATTAGAAATGTTATAAGAGACAATGGGGAGGGGAACTGCATAAAGGCTGAAAATACAAAAATTATTTAACTACTCAGATAGCAAAATTCCCACTAAGTGACAATAACTGGGGTTTTAAAGCAGCCTGATTACTAGTTATTCTTTCCTTCCTGACTTCTGAACACATTAGAATATTTTTAAAAATCTTACTGTTTAGTAATTTTTTTTTTGATATTACAGAATTAGTTCTCTTGGTCAAGTGAATTGTACCCAAACTGATGTCCAGAATTAGGTAGTATGAGGCCAACAGCCACAGACATTGCTGGACCAAGGCATGAGCCTTTCTCCCTGTAGGCAGATGACCGCCCTTAGATTTTGGTTCACCTAAAAGGAATTCACACTCAAACACAGTTTTCAGTTCTCCTCATTTTCTATCTTTACCAGACACTGCTATTTTGTTCAATACCAAATGCTTTATGTAGCTATTTTTAATGACCAAAGTAATTTTATATTCATTATTTCTTTTGGAACAGTAGCATGTATGCTAGATGTGAGAAGTATTAGCTCATCTAAAACTTGACTAATGCCATATAATTTTATTTCATGATTGCACTTTTCTTAATGATGTATTTATCATCTTTTTATTTTTGTCCTTGGATAATGGAATTTAAAAGTTACTGATGCATCATAGTATCATTAGCCTCTAGGTGCTTTATTGATGAAATCACCTTAGGCCAAGGTCTCTATAACTATAGGACTCTGGATCCTACAGGACAGGTCTGCCTGGATCCAAATTCCAATACATAGCAGACTGTTTAATAACACATCTTCTGTTTTATCTCATTAAGGTTAAGCATTCTTTTATAGCAAGCCAATTCTACAACATATTTTGGCTTATTTTGTATCACAGAAATAGTTTTACTACTTGGCAATGAATGGTGTTTACCATTCTTGCAATACATTTTGCCTTTTTTAAAATCTCTCATGTTGAAAAGTGAAATGCTACAAATTTGTCATCGCCTCAGCAATCATGTATTGATCTATTTGTTCTCCCTCTGTTCATTTTCTGTGAGTTCGAATTGCTTAAGTACTGAAAGCTCTCAAGGTAGTGACCTGAAATATTAACAGGTTACATTACCTCATTAAGCAAAAGAAACTGTTCTTATTCAAAGTCTACAGATGCTGACATTGCATTTATCAAAAAAAAAAAAATACTAATGGCTGCAAGATAGTGTTGGAAGGGTGATTCTATGTTGTTATGCAGAGGTTTCTCTAAGTTTTCATGGGTTATAATGATTTCACCCATTACTTACTGCCTTTTCTTTGAAAAGTAAAGATTAATGATGTTTAAAAGATACATTTTAATATAATCAAGTGTACTTCTTTCTGATTCTACCTAAACTGTTGATGATCAGGCATTTTTTTTCAGACTAGCACAAGATCATTTAAAGGAGAAAGACAACCATTAAATACCAGAGCAATTATTATTTTAATCAATAGCAGTATTATATTTTAAATTAATCTTCAAAAGTCCCTGAAGCTAAAATTTCAAAAGTCATTAATCAATTAAGCAAAATAACAAAGTCTTTCAGCACAATCTATTTCCTGAAGGTGGTTCAAACTGTCTTCTGAGAATGAAAACTGAGCACTTTTTCTTTACTACTATTAATTGTACTCATCTTCTACTAATTGTAGATTTCAGAACAAAACCACAAACCTTCAAAAACTGCTTTTATTTATAGATGTGAAAGATGTGTGCTTAATATATGTCCTTTCTAGGACCACAGACTTTTAGAAATGTTACTATTAAAATTCAGGAAAGAGAATGATACACTGCCTTCTTGTCTGAAGAATTAGATAAATTCTATCATTTGATACAAGCACCTTGGTTTACAATTGGGGAAGTCCTCACAGAGGACTTGTTTGACAAAGTAAATGTTTTATTTCAAAAAAAAAAAACAAACAAACTAAATACACCTGCTTCTCTGTCCTGATAGTAATCAGATTGCCATTTTCCTAGTAGTAAAAACTGTAATATTGATCATGATACACAATCAAAGCCACACAATCCTTCACCTTTTTGCAATTTTCTTAAAAGTCATTCCCTTTCATCTAACTTTCATTCCAGAGATCATTCCTGATTTCCTGAATCTTACCTAATAGGGATCCAATTAAATCTCTTCTGACTTAGATACATAATCCAAATTTCATCATGGTGCATGCTTTCCCACGCTGCAGCTAGCTAATAAGTTTAATAAAACATGTTTCACTACAACTATGTGGTTGGTGATTTTATCTCATGGGCTTTGTCAACATTCTGAAGGGCTCCCTGCAGTTTGGAATAAAACTCAAAAACTACAAATGCAAAATATAATCATGAAATAAAGAAGCAATTTAAGTCAAATGAAGTGAGGTCGATGTTTATATACATTAAATAATAATTTTTAACACCTGAAATAAAAATTCTCTTGAATTTTATTAAGGGTTATTAGACAATTCATACTAAGTACTGACTTTTTCAGCCTTACCCAAAGTATTTGATGCCTATTTCTCATTTTGCTGGTTTTTAAGTGTGACCACTTAAAAAGCTTTTTTTTATAGCACAGTGCATGAACCTGCTCCCCTCAAACAGCACAATTTGCCTAAAACAGTTTCCAACCCTCTTTATATTCAAATATGCCTGTATTATCTCATTCTTCCAGAATACTTTTCTTAACACAAATTAAATGAGTTGATGTTTTCAATTTGGAACATTTTAAGTGTCATTGAGCAAGAAGCCTGAATTGTTCATTAAAAAAGGAGGATTTTAGCAAGAGAGAAATGATGTAATTCTCGAGTTACTCACTGAATAGCACGGCATCCTTCTAGACACATTTGAGATAAAAAATGCAGGGTTTTAAGTACTTTCTAACATTCCTTGGGAAAAGTACGTGTAGAATTCAAAGCAAGAAGCTGATGCTTAAAGTTACTGAAATGTATTGTGTAGGTAAGAAGTAGATTCAAGTATAGAACATGCCTACATATTAGAAATTGACATTATCTGCCATTACATTCTTGACACAAAAGAAGTTTGTTTCATTCACCACTGCATTCCCTGTGCACTTAGTGGTTATGACCTGTAGAAAAAGAAGGAAAGTAACACCTCAACCTGAGTGAATAAGCAGTTTTTAAACTAGCCAGCAAATGTAAGGAACTAGGCATGTGCCATTTGTACCACATAGGGAAACACTTCAGGTAAGTAGAAATCCAGTCTTTTCTCCTTCTTTGTCCTCCTTCCCCCTATTACCAATGTGCCAATTTGTATATTTCATAAACTATTCTCTCCCTTAATCTTTCCAATATTTCTAATCATCTTGCTCATCCCTTTACATGAGGTGATAATCCACTTGCAACTGAAGCCTTGTAACTGCCTATAGGATCCTTCTTTATTTTTATCTCCTGATCCTTACCAACCCACCCTGCACAATGCAGCCAGATGACTCTTGCTACAACAGAAATATCATGCTCCTCCCCTATCATCTACGAGTAGATGCCCTTTGGCCCACGTGAAACAGTTCAAATGTACATAGGGTTTGTGGACATCTCATCACCTGGTCCTATTTCAGTATGAAACACTACTATGAAACACTCTGTTTTATGTGCTGAAGTCAGCCAGACAAAAGACAAGGGGGCTCTCAACACATGCAGTGTCCCTGCTGGGAACAGTTCTGGTCCTTGCTAGGTCACTTTGTGTTCTGTAACCGGCCGCTTGTTCAGTTATACTGCCACAGGGGCATTGTGTTTTATTACTCATCTTGAACCCTTTGCTATCAACATCACTAGAATAAGTAAGGGTTCAGGAAATTAAAGCAGGGACATTTTATAAATATTTCAAATACAGGATTTTAATCTAGTCACGATTGGGGTAAGTACCTCCATCATACAAATAATTAATCATGCAAATAATTTTAATTTTATAGACTGAAAAAATGAAATTTAGCTTTCTTGCTCTGAATATTACTATGTTTAAAGAAGCATAAGGCATCTCATTTAAACATCTCATGTCAATTATTTGGAAATGCTTAACGTAGGAAGAAAAATATATAAATACATAGATATACACATATATAAACATAATATACATGTATATATACACATACACATGGTAACTTAATTTTTTTTAAAAAATGTACTTCAGATATAAACCATTCATCACCACTGAGTAAAAAAATAATAATAGAAGGATGCTATGAGTTTCTCATTTTTATAAAACATCACACTATACATAATAAACATACACCAATGACAAAAGAGAAAGCTATTTGAATCAGTAATGAATAAAACAGGAAGTCTCTGTACCTTCCTGTAGCAATGGCAAATGCATAGCTAATGATTTACTTTGTTAGTGGAACTAAAAGCACTTGACCTCATGATCACTCCCTCCCACAGCTGTCCAAGTGGGAAGTTCTGTTTTTATAAGCAGCACTGGGTTACCAGTTATACTGCTAATAGAGGCCAAACAGCTCACAGATCTCATCTGTGAGATCCTTACAGGTCCTGGGGAACCACCTTGATCACACACTCAGGCCGGCAGCATCCATCTTCAAGGACTAGTCACCAATCACAGAACTAAGGAGTCTACTTGTGCTTCCCCACCTCCAGGTCTCATCAGTTTTGAGTGTGCTCCCTCTGATAACTGCTGATTCTAAACACTGTTTTCTCTGTCCACAGCTACCTTCAGCTCTAGCCTGGGCATCTACAGGGACTTCTGAAGTGAGTCCTCTTCACTTATGCTTAACACCCCCTTGTCTGTAATCTGCAGGAAAGAGATGGTATTAGTTTAGAAACACAAATATTATCTATGTGGGTATTTTTCTCCTGTCTTAGATGTGTTTATTTTCTTTGGTGCCCCATGAAATACACCATAATTTTTAGCTTTGAGTGACATAACCTGAATGTTGAATTATCTCAAGATTGACATTTACTGTAACTATTTCATAGAGTTTGTACTATCTACAGTTCTGTTAAATCATGTTTGAAAATGGTCACACTTGACCTAATCATAATTTTCCAGATTAGATCATTTATCATTCACAGACAACTTACATTGCACATATAATGTGCCTTAGGTTAATCAGTGGTAAAAGTATTTGCATTTAGTGTTTGAGGAACATATCAAGAGGTTATACAATAGACATGCTAAATATTCTGGCACTTATTTTTCAGCCTAATTGCATACATTTTTCAATAAATATGATACCTTACAGTTATGCATTTTGTATTAACTTAATTATATAACTAGTTATGATATGCTTACAATTACCAGTTGTAATTTTTCTTTCTCTTGATGTCATGGCTCCCTGTATGGAGGATTGTTTCACTTTACTAGATTCCTCTAACTTTTGTCAGCTTCATAGCCTTCATCTTGCTCATTGAAGTATCAATCACATTTCCATTGCCTTGAAAATAGTATATTTCCAGCCGGAACACCAAACTCCTATGTTATCCACAAGCACCTAAGGTATTTTACATAATTATCTTTTACTGTTTTGCTTGGTAGAGTAATTTACTAACAGAATGAATTAATCCAAGTCCTTATTTTATGGATAATCATTAGTAATCTAAATTCTCCTCTATTTCTACATTAGTGACTACTTGCTCAGGAGCTTTGGAAGATATTCTGTGCAATCTTAAATCTAATATCTCTTTATTTTAGGTCATCATTAGAAATAAAAAGCAGGAGGAACTATTTAGAATGTGGTTTTGGAGTCAAGAGACTAACATTCAGATCCTTTCTCTGCCATGTTTTAATTACTGAGTGAGCTAGAGCAAGTTATTCAATCCTACTACTTACCATTCTCATTTGTAAAGAAGTTGGACAATTAGTTATATCTAATTCATATCTTATTGTGATTGTTAATGTATTCCTGTAGTGATGCATTTAGAAGAGTAGGTGACACTCAATATGTATAGTTATTGTTTTTGTCACTTTCATTGTTGTAAAACCTCCCCTCTTGTAACACAATAAGCGTGAGCAGGAATTCACACTAAGACACAGTTTTTAGTCTAATATCTACGTATCTAGTTTTATAAAAGAATACAAGATGGTGATGGGGGAACATCATCATTGCTTTCAGAAATCCCCACAGTCCCCAAACCCAGAATTTCTCATGCCCCATTAAGATGAGATTCGTGTAGCCTTCGTGGGTAGAAATCTCTGGGCAGAAGTTGTATCCTTTACTTCCCACCAACCCTTAGTCCAGTCCTCATCATGCCGGCCTGAAGTCAGGTTGGACAACTCATATTCTCCCCCAATGCAAATATAATTTTATTTGATGAATGAGGTCAATACAACATTCTCATTTATTTTAGTCTCTTGGTTGCCAAGGAAACAGCCCTATGGGAGTCTAAGAGCATTCCAAAAAGACCTTTACTGGCCCCAACCAGTCCAGGAATTAATCATTTGTTCATAATGTATTATTTAATTTTTAAAGACATTTTGGTTAATATAGAAAATAATTTTCACAAAAAGTAGACAAATGCTGCTAAATTTTAGTGAAAAACTGAACCTACATGTGTATAACTTTAAATAAAAATTGGCCTTTTCATGGATTCATTATAAAGAATCTTGTACCACTAACCTTTCTCTGCTTCTCCAGTTCTGTTGGCTATATCTTCAATAGAGTACATAATTTTGATTATTGGATACAGGTGATTATTGGATGGGTGATCTTGTGTAAAAGAAAGCATGAAAATTCAACCAGCAATTGATATCAGATTAAATATTGTATGGTGTGGGTATGCAAATAGCATTGTTCCAACTAAAAAACTATGAGCTAACTAACAGAACGGTATGTCAAGGAAGGTTTGATGAGAGAGATCCTGATGATCTTTTATTACATAATAAGCTGTATAAAACTTAATGATTGAAAACAATGATCATCTTATTATAGCACACAAGTTTGCAGATCAGGATAAAGTAGGATAGATAATGCATCTAATTTATGTGACAGTGATGGGCAGTATCTGAGGTAGTTTCTCTAACAAGTCTGGTATCCTTGGCAAGAATTACTGTAGGCTGTGTTAGTCAGACTTCTTACAGGTAACCTCTGAATTTTGATAGCAAGTGTTCCCTCAAACAATAAATGGAAGCCATTTGGTGTTAAAACCTAACCTCAGATGGTACACAGAAATGCTCTGCCATGCTTCTTTGGTTAAAGAAGTCACAGTCCCACCCATATTTAAGAGGAGAATAGATGGGCATCTTCTCCATAATAAAGATGTCAAATGACACTTGGATATGTTTTTATGAGGTAATGAGCATTTGTATAGAAATATTTAGCCTAAATCAGACAACACTGGGGAGGAGCACACATTAGGGCAACACCCCTGGCCTGGAAAGAAGAAACACAGTGCACTTTGGATAGTAGACATGCACGTTATGAGGTAGAAGGGCATGGTCAACAAGTTACACACTCAGATTTGAGCTAAGAAAATGCATAACCTAACAGAAATGCCTATTATTATTAATAATGCCAAAGTAAAATCTCAGAATTGGATAGTAAGGATTATAGAATTTTAAGAAGAGGCAAGCAAATGACCCAAATCATTGAATATTTTATTAACTCATCCTTCTAAAAGGCATATTAAAATGGTTAAGCATGTATTTTGAGATTTTATTTTTATCTCTCCTCTAATTGATATGCCTTATCAAATGCAATGTAATGTATCTGTGCACAGACACCATAATGAATCTAAGTATTGTGGACTAATGCAAGGGTTTTTGAAATCATCTGCTCTTTTTCTACCACAAATATATTATTATTTATGATAATGGCCATGCCTTAGTAAGCAATGCTATAAAGGATGGTTTTATATCAAGACAAAGACTATATTTTTTAATTGAGAGTGAGTTTCAAGAACACTCAAGGACAAGGACAGGTCCCAATATAGTTAAGGGGGATAATACTCTATGGATCTATCAATTTATCTACAAGTTAATTAAATAGTTTCAGTGATACCCACAGCTATTAATATTCATAGCAATAATATAATTTGCAACCTTTCAACATTTTTTTAGTTGTTAAAGTGAAAAAATAATGCTAGTGTAAAATAACAGAAAAACACATACTGGAATTTTGAATATTCAGAGACTGCAAGCTAGCATTATAATGGAAACTAGTATAACTATATGCAAACACATTTATATACATATGTTACAGAACATTTGTAATGGAATTTTTTTTATAAATTGATAGTTCTATAGTTAATCTCACTAAATAGTGTCATTAAAGTTACAATTTCTTCTGTATTGTTCTATGCTATCCCAGTGACAAAGCAGTAGTTAGCACAAGCTAAGACTAAAAATACACGTGCTGAATAAAATCTGATTCTACTGGTGTGTCAAGTTCTGGCCATGAACATTATCTTGTTTGTTTGCTATATAGGAAACAATCATCTTAATCAATCTGCATGTGTGTGTGTATCCACAAAACTATTGCTTTTATTTTTCGAATCACCTCCTTTTCATGTAATATCATTTCTTATTTTGTTAAAAGCTAATAATCCTACGAGAGTATTAATTTTCCATTTGCTATTTTTACTGACGCTGTATTAGAAGTGACACAGCACACATATGTGGTATTTTAGAAAATTGGCAAAAACTCCTAAGTTAACTATTTTTTCTATTGTATAAATAAGCAAGAAATTACTGAATCAATAAAAGAATAAGTTAGGCTTTGCCAGACATTTTGAGATGAGGAAAGATGTCCTCTAAAGAAGAAACATATTAAAAGGCTGTAACATAACTTACACTTAGTCATTAGTTTCATATTCCAAGGTCATTTAAACACTTGATGAAGCAAGTCTTTACTGAGTAGCTAAGATTAATTCAACACTGCTTTAATCATTATGGCAAATAAAAACATATAATACAGTTCTGGGAATTACATTTCCAGGCACATAACAATTAGAGCATGGTATATACAATTGTAGATATGGTTATCTTACAGAGATTCTGAAAATGGTGAACTGATGCAGGTGAGGAAAATCAAGAAAGATTCAGAGGAAAGTGTAGGACCCTAGAAGAGAAGTGATGGATAGGATAACAAAGGGATGATTCAGCTTAAAAATCTTCTCTTTTGTTGTTCAGGATCTTTTAGCTCCTTTAAACTTTAAAGCAAATGTGTGTGTATAATATAAATTTTATTCCAAGACACAAATTCAGTAAAATCTTCTGTTAATTATGATTTTTGAGTTAATTTGACTCTGGCTCTTCAGTTATATTCCAATTGTCCTTCAGAGCACTATTATGCTCCTGATTTCTCCCACTGGTTCCTTGCTCTAAGAGTCAGGTTGACTCACAGAATCTTATTTATGTCCAAGCAATCCTCACATGGAGGGCTTCCACATACCAGCAGGCAAAAGCAGACAGAAGAAAATTACCCTCACTCCTACTACCAATTAAAGACCATGCAAAGCTGGACAAATAACTGTTCTTTTGACTAATATCACCTGGTTATTCCATGTCGACCTCCCTCAGAATCTCATCCATTCCAGGAGCATGTTGACCCTGCCTTAATCTTTTTCTCCATGTGAATTCCTGATAGCATCATATCATTCACATGCTAAATTAAAAGGAACGTATCAACCTTTACTAGTTTGGAATTACTGACGTCCTTCTTTGTAATCATATAGAATTTGGTTGTAATTTGTAATAATACACTTGCTTGTACCAATTCTCTTCCAGGGAGGTGGGGGGTGTATTTGACATGTCGCTGGGAACTTACATCTTTCAATGCCCCAAACTAATAGCATTAATTTAAAATGTTTCATTGGGCTTGATTATGGGTTCAATATGCTTAGTCCTTTTGTTTCTGGATATGATTGTGACATTGTTACAGATTAAAAAAATTAGTGTCGGTACTTGATCATTATTTTTTATTATTGTATGGTCTGATAATACTTTATACCTATAATATTCATATTCCTATTAGGGACTAGTGCTGGCTTATATAAAATATAAACAATACCATGCATGGAATAAAAAAATTTTATGTTTCCTGATTTGTTAATACCCTTGATAGGGAATGTTAAAATCATCCTTTTTTTATTTACAATTCTCCTTCCTGGCTATCAGAGGAATAGAGGAAAATTTCCATCAATTATATAATTAATGTACTTGGATCTTTCTTTACTTTTGTCCTTTCCATGGAGAGGAATCAGCCCCCTATATCCCAACAGATGTTTAACACAGGCTTGTGAAATCACATTCCAATAATTCCCCTCTTGGATCCTATTCCCTAATGCCTGAAGCAAAATAATTTTCTAGATTGCCAAGTAGGAATATCAAAAAGATTAAAGTTGAATAATTTTTCTTTTTCTCATATTTCCTACATCACTTTTGTTTATTTTCTATCTCTAAAGTTTCATATTTTCATGGATGTCTGTGTTTGTATACTTATGTAGATATGTATGTAAATATGCATATACAATATGTATATCTTTACAAAGAAAGGAACACCATAGTTTTAAAATATGGTGTTCAATAAAATAAAATAAAATTCTGGAAACCAGCTTTTAACAGGGCATAAGGAAAATATAATACCAAAGGATTTATTAATGATAATTGTATATGTTATTTTCTATTCAAAGAATGATGTGAAGATTTCCTAAAACTGGGGTTTAAACACAGAATCAATTGTGTCTTCTCAAGTAGATGATCAAACTGATTTCCAGTTTCTTTTACATAAAATATAGGCCTGTGGATGAGACAAGTAATCCTTATTCTAAACAGACATTGAATATTTCATATTTTTTAATTTATGTAACAAGAAGAAATTGTTTCTCTGCCTACCTACTAAACTCTTGACTCATTTCCTTTTCATCCATTGGGAAGTCAAAAAATTAAATCACTAAAATTTTGTTTTTATTTCTCTTTGGTGACATTTTAACTTCCTCCAATGATACACCCCACAGATTTTAACTCAGGTAGGAGTCAAGCCCTCTGTAATCAGTATTCTGTTTTATTTTTGCAGAGATCATCTACTTATGGAGACTCATTAAAGCATGGTGAGTCAGATATGTTCTAGGGTATATTTTAAGTTAATTATGTTCTGAACTCTTACCTTTGCTGCTTTGGGCATAAATTAAAAGACTCTAAAGTGGGTTCATTTTTATTTTTTCAAAAGTGTTTCAAAACCCACTTTTAAAAAGATATCTTCAGAGAAAATGCATCTGATTCGACACCTCAGGGAGAAATACAGTGTCTTGCAAACTCTACCACAGGAAAAATAACCGTGATTTTTTGATGACAAAGAGCATATTTCAAAGTCACTACCTTGTTTTACTTCTAAGGCTGTTTAGCTGGTAGGAAAATAACAAAGATTCAAATCTTGGCTTCTTTTAAGAAACATTTGGTATAAAAGTGTTTGATCAGAGAGAGAAGTATAGACTCTGCCAGGAAGTCATGTAATTTGAATTTGTAATGCTTGACAACAAAACAATTTACTGTAGTGTAAATAATATTGTGTGTGCAGCCTTTCATTTTAATGTCAGAGACCACATTTTCTATTTAATAAAGAACAAGTTAAAATCCAAGTATACATTAAATTTCAAATTCTTTTTCTATTTAGGAAACTTGAAGATTTGTTTTCTTGCACTCTTTTGAGTTTCTAACCCTAGACAGTGAGATTCGGGAAGTGCAATGATTTAATCTTTAGTAAAATGCTTAGAGAATCTTCTATCTCGATGCTACTTTTAATTTAATTGCATTATGATGATATCAAATTGAATAAATCCATTAACACTGACATATAACATTCCAGCAATTCAATAACCCAAATGAGGGCAGTAGTCTAAGCTCTTGGTGGAGTCACTCAGAAGAAACTAATTAAATTAACATCAGTCCCTTCTGATATTTGGTGACAGGAGGGCAGGAAGATTATTCCTTATGGTGTGATTTTAAAGGCTGTTTTAGGGGGGAAATTATCTTTGTTCTCCAAACTGGCCTTTAAATCATCATGATATCTAAACTCTCCTTAGAAAACTCTTTTGTTTTAAGAATTTAAAACCTTTTATGACCTATAAGTTTAATTGACTAGATTGTCCAAAGAACTGATAATTGAGATCAAGGTTTTGTCTTGTCACCAAGTGATCTTAGGAAAAGCACTCACAACCTCCTTGTCTGTGTAGCCAGTGGTGGCACTAAGTACCAATCTAGAGAAGTGTGAGTCACTTTAAAAGGTTGTGGGCGAGGGCAGTTAGATCACAGATCAATGAATGCCAACACTCTCCGGTCTTTTGGCTAAGACCAAAGTGAAGACTGCATTAGAGATAAAATCTTTGCAGAAATTAACTGGTTAGTTGTATAGTAGGCAAAATGTAGTAGGCAAAAGCATTAGTGACATATAATATGAAATAATTAGCATCATAATATAAACACATGTTTTACAATCTGGTCACAAAAACATTTAGAAAATGTAGAACCTTCTCATTTTACTGAATTCTATATATTAAAAATCCTTCTTTTTGAACATATTTTGATGTGATGATGGAAACAGTATTCAGTTTTCCCCTAAAGCACAGACTGGATCAAAGTGTCTTTGTATATAATGGTATCAATCAATCAGTTAACATGAAAACTCAGATGCATAGATGAAACTGAATGAGAAATCTCATAGAATTGTTCTCCATTTAGCTGCTCGGTCCTTGAAACAATATTTCTCTTAAGAAAAGAGCTTGTAGAAATATAGATAATTTCAAGAGAGAGAAAAACATCTGGAACTGGTTATAAGTTAGAAAGCAGGTGAATTATATAAATCTCTCAAAATGAATGATGCCATTCTCTAACAAGAATGAATAGAGAAGAGGGGAGACTAGAACCAAAACTAACACCAATGAAAAAGTGTGAGGAACTGAGCTCCTTACACCTGAAAGAGTAAACTACTGATATAGAGTAGTGACAGTTAAGAATTGTATTAGTGCCAAAATACCCTGGTGGGTGGAATCTAAAAGAACCATGAGAGAAAATAGGAAGTGGGAAGAGAGGGTGTAAAAAAAGGAGGAACAAAGGAATGAAAAAAGGGATGAGAATGGTGAACTGAGAAAACAAGCCCACATGGACTGGTCAGAGGAAGTTCCCTGGGAGAGTTGGTGGTAGCAAGGAGTCATGGTGGCCAGCAGAAGAATAGCCAATGTGGACAGTATGGCACCACAGCAAGGTGGCATATTAAGCTGGTTGGTACCTGGAGATGGCCAGTGATTTGGAAAGGTCATTTGTGCATCAGCAATTGTGGAAGAAATTTGAAGAGCTTTGGAGAAGTGGAGCAGAAGGAGAAGTCCTTCTGCAGAAGGACTGCAGAGTGCCTGCCTCAGTCTTGGAGAGGCAAAGAGGCACCATCTTGGACATGTGTTTTTGGGAATTTTGGGACTGAAAATGGTGACTGGGGTAAGATAACTGGCCACTTGTGGTTTTGAGGACTTATCATATTTCAGGTTGAATTCCCTTGTTAATAAAACCCTGCTGTTTAAACTGCTTTTGTCTGGCAACTGCTTAAGTGCAGGTGATGCGGACCTGTAGCTTGTTGGTTAGAGTCTTCTGCCCCTTTTGACCCGATTACACTGCTACCATTTCTAGACTGTGATTCCTCCTCAATTTCCCCAGCATTTCCTAGACTCTATAGGTCTTATGCCATACTGGAGGGCCAGTATTTCCTAGACTCTACGCATCTCATCCATACTGGAAGGTCAGATTTTTTCTTCCATTAGTATGTAGAAATAGCACCCCCACGATTGTGTCTTCTCCCACAATTGTGTGGCCCAGGAGGTGTGTGTATGTGTAAGTTGTGCACACCTGGGCCTAGGAGAGAGGCAATAAAGGGACACAGGGAAGACAACGTGTGGGAGCACTGGAACAGAGAACACAAGAGAATGACAGAGAGAGAGAAATCAGAGAAAGAACACAAAGATTCCTGGAGATGTGGGGGGGCTTGCCTTCCACTAAACCCATCTCTCCCCTTCCTCCACTGGTCCTGGCATGCCTGATATGTCTGTATAACTGATAGAACCAATAAAAACCTACACAGATTGGGGAGCCTGAGTCTTGCACTATAATCACCATGAACAGGATGCTTCCCCTTACACATTCTCATTAAAGTCCTAGCATATTATGTTTTTAATGATGTTTTTAATACATCTAGGAAGAGAAGACCTTTCAAAGACTCGAAATGTTCAACCCTGGAGTTAATGACTCTTTAATTTCGGGGTGTTGCAGAGCACTTCTGATGTAGATATTTGAGACAAGGACTCTGCCTAACATGCTGAAGACCACCATATACATAAGTGTGCACTCACTAGGGATAAGCTTTATTTGAATCATCCGTATGAATACCGGTGACTCCTAACTACTGGACAGTTTATGCCAACAGAACACAGCACATACTAGAAATTCAATTAACTATTGATTCCTCTTGAACACACTGTGGTAGAGAGAAAGATTAAGAAAGTGGTAAAGGCCTGGGTTCTATTTTATTTTCAGCTACTAATTGGAAGTTCGAGGCCACCACTTAATAGTCAGTAGTTTTAAGTTTTAATAGTTTTCTTCACCAAAGATATTTATCAGAGTAATATAAGAAATATATTGACAAGAGTGTTAAAATATCCCTGAGTAATAATTATGTGTTAAAAATGAATCTGCAAGCATTTTCTATATTTCCGCCTAGAGTATAAATTGAGTGACAAACTGCATAAGGGCCAAGAGATAATGCCAGCAGAATGGAAACACAAGATGAAAGAGACAAAGTAGAAGAAAACACTGAACAAGATAAGAGGGAAGAGAAAGAGAAGAATAGGGAAAGTTGAAGAGAGGAAGACATCTGGATGGAAAAATGCAGCAGTATCTAAGACAGTAGACTTATTCCTCCAGGGGATTTTTCGCTTCCCTTGCATAAAAAATTCAGTTCATAAAAGCCTGAAAATTAAACAGAGATCTCCATCTCCTAAATGTACTACTTAAAAATGATTTTTCCCAGATACTAAATGTAGAAATGTGTGTACTTTAAATCTATAGCAACATTTTATAGACAAGTGCCTTGACAATATATATAGAAATAATACAATCAGTATTTTTAATAAATATCTGATTCCATTAGAAAATAAAGACAAATTTGAAGAATTTTTGCTGTAACATGCTGAAAACTAATCCTGCACAGTGCTTATAACAGGGTAACAAAGTGGCTGAATGCAATTTCTGGAATTAAGGATTCTATTAGTAATATTTGCTCACTGTGTAATCTTGGCAAATATTTAACCCTCTACTCTTTATGATCTTTATTGTTTAATTTGAAGGCCATAACAGTGGTGCTTTGAAATTTATCATGTTAATTTCATACATTTTTAAGAACATCTAGTACTTAATTTTTGTTTTCAATTTATTTTTATTTTTAAAATTTTATTTATATTTTGGCCATATATATATATATATATTACATCATTGTTTATCCTGATATTTTCCCATTACCTTTTCACCAATGCAACCTCTTTATCTCTTGTGCCCTCTTACCTCCCCCAATTTCAATCTACTCCCTCTTCCTTGCACTATGCTTCAGTTCTGTTGGCAGTTTTAAAATTTTTCTTGTCCATTTGTTTGTTTGTTTTCCCTGTACCCCTCATATAAGTAAGACCATCCTATATTTCTCTTATTCTTTCTATTTTCCACTAACATGATTCCTTCTAACTCCATCCATGTTGCTAAAATGATATGTTTGTCTTCTTTCATTGATGAATAATATTCCATTGTGTATCTACTACACATATTTTTCAGCCATTCATCAGTGTTGGGCATTTGGATTGTTTCTATATCTTGGCAATTGTAAACAGTGCTGTGATGAACATCCAGGTACATGCGTCTTTTTTAATTAATGCTTTTGTATCCTTTGGGTAGATTCCCATAGTGGGTTTGTTAGGTGGAATTGGAGTTCCATTTTTAGTAACTTGAGGACCCTCCACACAGTTGTCCTGGTCAATTTATTTTTATAAATAGATAGATAGATAGATAGATAGATAGATAGATAGATAGATAGATAGATAGATAGATAACTCTGTTAAACAATATATACTAGAGTAAGTTAGGGTTAATATCTACTTTATTGATACCCCTTTTAAAGGCTATTTACTCCCAAATATAATTAAGATACTAGGATATAAGATACTAATTACTTTTTAGGTATATCATATCTTCCATTAAGATTATATTAAAATATATTATGACATAGTTGCATCTTTTGTCCTTTATTAACATTTTTATTTATATACAGTTAAAGATTACTATAATAGCTTTTGGCTTGGACATTTTATCATCAGTGGTTTGACAGCTTCCTCTCAATCAAGTATGTCAAGTTAGTAGATACAATTCTCAAAGTCTTTGACTCCTTTAACCTGAATTCATTTCTCATTTGCATTGCAATGTAATTAAATATTTTCAACTTTTTCTGAAGCAATTTTCATTAAAAAATCAATTATAATTAGTGTCACATCAATGTCTTTGTCATGTCATCATTTTGATTTTAATATGTAATATAGTACAGTATATAAAAAAATAACCTTAAAGAATCTGTATGCTTATGTATGCTGCTAGCTAAATTAGCAAGAAAATGTAAGTGGCCCATACTAAACTATGGTATTTAGAAATAATCAACAGAACCAAAAATTTAAAATTGCTGGGAGAATACATTTAAATTAAAGACAAAACTCTTGATAAATTATCAAAGACACAAGCAAGCAAAGGAATCTTGTTTACCTTGTACCACTTCACACCCATCAAATCACAAATCATGAGGTACCAGTATTCTTATAGGTTCATTAAATACTTATTACACATATGTATATATATATATATATAATTTAGTAGAACTGATTTCTGAAATAAGAGTACTTTACTGATGAAACAAAAGCTGCTGATTTCCCTTTCTTCAGTAATCTATTTTTTTAACCTTTTGCTGTTACAGCTTTTCAATTTTTCTGTATACTACTAACCTACTCTATAATCAAAAGGAAGCAAATAAAAGTACTTTTCAAATAAACTCATTAAAGAAAAAGTTTTTAAAAGGTGAAAGAGAACTCAGAAAAAATAAATATTATATAAAGAAGCTAATATTCTTTTTCATCCTATCTATTAACTTAATACCCAAATAAATTTATCCAAATATAAAGTTCAGATTCCAAGGACTATGTCAGCATGAAGCCAGCTTTGCCAAAATGCTTCCCGAGCAACTGATGTTAAAAACTTAAAAAAAAAAACCTAAACCTTGAAAGGTCTTAAATCCGACCTTGAATGAGTATTCAGCTGTCCTCCTTGCTCCTAGACTTGCTGCTCCAGTCACAACTGAAAACAATGAAATTGCTTACCTTAAGAAGACTACCTGCCTTGAGCAATGAGAGAGATTCTCCTTCAGAGCTATCTACAAATAAAAGTGACAAGACGGTAAACACATTATTATGTCATGAGTTTCCAATATCAATACATTTATCTACTTGTACACACACAAACACTACTAATAAAATAGAAAGGCAAACTATTCAATCAAATAACTAAATTTTCAGCAATATGTTTTCTAAGTTCTAGCACCTCTGAATAGGCTATCAGAGAGTAATCTACATAATGGTGCCTGGCCAAGGGGTCAAGAAGGAAAATAAAATATGACTTTTGCCCTGTTTGCCAAATGTGTTCTGTATAATGTGGCTACATCTGCCCCAAAGAAATCTTTCACCTTGATATCCCAGAAGTGTCTAATTTGTATATGGATATCAACTATTAGAGAAGACTGTAAAAAATGACAGACATTTTCTTCTACAAGTAGTTTAATGTCTAAATTACATATCTGTTAAAACAGAAAATGAAAGACATAAATGAAATGGATCAAAACAACACATTCATGACATATTTTATTTTTTCTAATTTTCATATTAGTTATTTATAACACTTGCATAGAATATTTGCATAGAATTCCATAGGATAATTTGTTTCTATTTTTTGGGTACTAAATTTGCTGAAATAAATGTATTTTATATATTCCAGTGAGTATCTGAATAAGGAACATTTCTAACTTTCAAGCTGATGGGTCAGGCATATCTGAAATCTAATTTTTATATATTTTATTATTATTATAATTTTCTCTTACAAAGGTTTAACTTGTAATTATTACTATTCAAACTATTGGCTAAATTGTTTAATGTTTTGACTTCTAACTTCTATGCATTTAATTATGCATAAATTTATGCATGCATCATTATGTTAATTTACATGACAATGCTTATTCATACCTATGTATATTAGATTATTCACACTTTTCAAATACCTTCTCCCAATCCTAGAAATTCTAGGAAAAATAGGAAGATTTGGCACTTAAACCTTTTTTCAGAGGCTAGAGTAAGTCTTGGAATAAAGGAATGTGTGGATCCTGGTGTTAAAGGTCAAAGCTGTAATAATGTGGTGATCATTTATTCTTAGCTGATTCTTCACCTAGTCTAAAACTATGAGGGTAAAACCAAAATTTTAAAATAAAATGCAATCAAATGCAATGTAACAAATTACAATGGACAGCAATCTTCTACACTTAAAAGGAGATGATCAGAAAAAATTCTCATTTTTTTCTATTCATGTATTTTATATATTTATCTATTAATATATTTTCTTTATTATATAGAATATAGATATTTATATTATTTGGTTTATATCTTTTTTTTGCTATCTGCATTGCAGGTATATTATGATTCATGTTTTAACTTTATATGAGGGGGTCATTCATAACTAGATGTCTAAGCTTTTCTGTGCTAACCAGAGAAGAGTCCACATAGAGTTATTATGTTTCCCCATCAGATTTAGAAAGAAAACTTCTACAATGTCCACTGTCCTTGATGTACTCGAGTTGCACCTTTTGTTCTTTATTTCTGGTGGCTTTCATATATTGTTATTCCATTAGTACAAGGCTAGATCTTGTTACAAATATCCCACAGGGAGAATATTCAGAGAAGAGTATGTCCTCCAATGTCTTGCAGCCAGAATTAACTTAGGTGTCACCAACCTTGACTTCCAGGTCAAACAGTGATCTACAGAGGGAAAAGTGGTAGCAGGACCTCATAAATTCAAGGGAACCCAAGAGAAGCTTCTGAAGGTGGCTGTTTGTGCCATTGAAACCTAGTTGACATGAGCGTCACCTCCTCCAGGAACACAGGCCAGCAAGCTGTGCTGCGATTTGTTGCTATCTCTGTAGTCACTCCCAATTCTGGCTGCTTCACTTGTGTCATTTTCCCTCATCAGATCCAGGAGGCTTGGGAGAGCTGGAACTTCAGGAGATTTCTGATGCCAGTGTTGACCACTGACTCTCACAGAGAAGTCTTGAACTAAACCATTACCACCACCCTACACCCTGTCGAGATTGCCACCCAATAACATGGAGCTCACACTCTGGATGGCCCACCAACCTGGGAAGTTCTGTGATGTGCGCAACTTCAGTGGACATAAGTGGAGCCTGGGTGCTTGGTGCATGCCTGGTGACACCTTCCAGCACCTGCATGAGCCTGATCTCCACTTCCACAGGGACCTAATGAGTTAGAGAAGAAGCAGGAATTTGCTCAAAGGCTGTGACCAGGGAGGAATCTTAGGATGAACAGACTGCTCCAACTTCCAAACTGACTGCTGCATAACCTGAGGTTTTACACAGCTATAGGTAATCAGATGCCCTGTGTGTAATCCAGCAGTTTTCCACAGTAGCCTGGAGCCCCCACCATGACTCCCAGACTGGTTCCTACAGCATGAACAAGTAGGAACTACCACTGAACAGTGTAAATTGTTCTAAGGAAAATAGAAGAGTGGTGGACAAGAAGCTATTTTACAAATTGTATCCAAAGACACAGATCAGTGATTCTCATGTGTTCAGTGAACTTAGTTGTATTAGAGATCAGCTTCCCTCTCCAGTACCAGTAGCAATCCACTTTTCCATCAATTAGAAGTCTGATAATATTTTGTTAGATATTGAATCAGTTCACTAATGACAAAAGTCTAGTTGCATAAAAATTAACATTCATATAATTCTAAATTCTTCTTCTAGCTGCACTTTATTGTCTTCTCCATATTTAAGAAAAAGAATAGCTTTTAATAACATTTCACATGGAATATCTCACCACTCTGTACAAGCAAGGACCTTTTTAAAAATAAAGACTACACAACTAACTGGAGGTATATTTCTTATTAATATAAAAGCTGCAAAAGCTTTCCATTTCCTAGTTCATTCCACAATATTTCATTTCAAAATAGTAGAAAAAATGTTCTTTCTCTTGTGACTTTGCTTTCTCTTTTTGAAGAAAGTAATCTGAATTATTTCCCTTTCCAGTTTCCATAGATGTACTACCTTTTCATGGATGTAGTCAGGGCTGTATTTTTCCTTTGGTTATACATACTGAGCATATAACTTCTAGTGAGTTGCACCTTTTGTTCTTTATTTTTGGTGGCTTTCATGTATTGTTATTCCATTAGTACAAGGCTAGCTATTGCTGCAAATGTCCCACAGGGAGAATATTCAGTGACTTTCTTGACAATGCTGAAAAGTCTTTGTTTAGCATCCCTCTACCTTCTAATTCTGTGTTCTTAATGTCACTGTATTGCAGCTTAATTCAGGTTGGGCATTATTATTCTTTCAGTTTTCAATCATTAGCTTTTACCTCTTTCAATTATAGAGATGTGAGCACAGCTTTGGTCTGGACTCATACAAGTTTGGGTTGTCACTTCAGTTCATGTCCAAAATAGGTTTGGTTGTTTGTTACAACCATTTCCTCATTGATAGGAATTCCTCTGTTATCATTTTCTGAGTTTTTCTTAGACTAAAAGGAAATTTATTTAGAATGGACTTTGAAAAAATGTGCCTTATAAAATAACTTAATTGATTAAAAATATTAAAATAAGTCTACCTAGTAATATTTATTCAATAAGAATGAATAAACACAGGGTTTGTCAAGAGTTTAGCTAATCTGCCTCGTGGCATTACTATCTCCACATCCATTTTGTTTGGCCAAGTGACCTGCAGTGAGAAATTGATATCAGCTCATCACATACACAGGCCTCATTTATAGGCACACAGAGTCACAAGTGAATGGAAGAACTGATAGTACTTCCCAACAGCCTATGTGGGCAACAATCTTCCCTGACTTCCTAAGCCTTCCTCCCCCAATCTTCCCTGACTTCCTGTCTTCCTCCCCTTTGTGTCCCTTACATAAGACTCTCAAGAAATTTACTACAACCTTGCCTTTGGGCTTGAATTGACTAATCTGGTATTAGTTCAGGAACCTCAAAAACACCCTGTATATGTAACTGCATAAAGGCACATATCCCATAAAAATAGATAAAAATATTTAAGTAAAATATGCATTTATTGCTGCACTAATTTAAATTTATAAAAATATGTACTTTAAGGTTTCCATACAAGAATATTTAATATAGTGTTCCTCAAAGCTAGTACAGTGATGAATTATAATTGAAAATTTTCTAATTATTGAATCAAACTTTGACATTGCTGTTAGTTTTTATATTATCACATATTTTTGAAATGAGTAAATGTGCATTCCTTTTAAAGAATGTAGTTGATGAGTCTTAAGAGTACTGAGGAAAAGTAAAACAAAGATATTATTACTAAAACAATAGTTGCAACAAAATTACAGTCTGAAAAGTATTAAATGAATTTAAATAAAGAAAAGAGTAAAATTTGATACAAAGAACCAAAGCAAATATAGGAAAAACAGAGCAGGTGATATATATAAATCATGGTGAGAAGAGTATTAGTTATGAAGGTTTAAGCTCAGGGAGCAAGACAGCAATAATAATAGGCGGGAAAGACCAGGAAAATAAACTTCAACATTGGTTAAATTCAAAACTACAGAAATATACATTATGCTAATGCTATTCAGGAGATACCTAGAGAAGTAACATCCCTTGGAAGATTCAGTGGGCATTCTAACAATGGATAAAGAGGAAACTGCTCTAATACCAGAAGGACAATCTATAAAAAGACAAAACAATCTATTTTATGCTACTAACATTTCTTTTACATAAAGTCACATGATAGAACCAACAGGATAAATAGATAAAATCACAATCTTGGATGAAATTTTCAATACTTTCATGCCCATTTAAAAATAGTATTATACTACTACAATTAAATTATAGATGTTTTTAAGAACATACTTTAATTTTCACTTTCCTGCCCTTTGGATAATAACTGATATATATTTCATGATACCTTATGTTGTATATTACATAATACATCTTTAATATGATTTTATATGTATTTGGGAAAGTTGAATGATTCCATGAACTGATAGTGAAAAATATTCATCCTAGAAAAAGACACTCAAAACACAAATGAGTTTTAATATAATAAATAACAAGAAGTACATTTATATGGTTTCAGATTCCTTAATAAAATTATTCTTTAGTCAAGTTTTGACATTGTGTCAAATAAAAAATATCCAAATTCACCTTTAATATACTCCTGACTTTTCAAATTGCTTGTCTGTGTTAACCAGATTTTCCTTTACATGCTTGAATTTTAAAAGCCATTATAATGAATTGAATGAAAAAGCACTAGTAAATGTGAGGATGAGCCACCTTATAGTTACGTAAGCAATGCAGAGAATTAAAAAAAAAATGTAAAACAGTACCAAATTCTTCTTCACTGTTTATACACACACATATGCCACACATATGTATATATACACACACATATTCATACACACATACTTACCCCAACAATTCTTAGTCCAGCTGGGTGAATCTTTGATTCTTTGATGTGAAGATTCTTAGCAATTGTTCTTAGCCCATGTATAAATTTTTACACTATATATATCAGGTTAGCACTTAGTTAAGTTTTTATCAAATTCTCTGGAGTGGAGCTCATTCTCTATATGGGCTCCTCCGCTCAGGTACCTTAGTCTACATATCCCAGCCATCTAGACCTTTCCAAATTCATCTCTGTCTCCACAAAGTAGTAAACAATGTTCTGCTTGCTCTATTCAGTACTATCTGGAAAGCACTTCCAGGCAGAAAGTTGGGGTAAAATTGTAGCAATCATTCCTAATATGGGTTTTTTTTTTTTGTTTTGAAGTTTTGCATTGCCTCTAGTCTTGTGTTTACAAATATTTTGTTCATGTATGTTTGTCATGTTTAATTCACTTATGGTCACAGGAAAAATCAGGTACTGGTGAATGTTCATCTGTTGTCCAAAGCAAAAATGCTCCTTACTTCACCATTTCCTTTTATTGCTATTTTCTTTAATACATTTCTGATAGCACTTTCTCTCAAATTTAATTTGACATGGTATTTATTTTCTATTTAGTAACCTTTAGAAAAACGATACATTGGGTAGTTTCTGTTGCATAGCAATCTAAAATATCAATGGCTTAAAATAACATTTTTCTCACAAACTATAGTTTAGGTGTGCTAGGTTGCCTCAGGCTAAGGATAGACTGTGTTTAGTTTCACACTTCCATTAGATTCAGGTCTGTTACATGTGCTTCCATAGTTTTCTTGGGCAGGTGGTTAATTGATACTTGTTTTTCTTAGGAAAGACCACAGGGGAACAAGAGGGTTGGTCATCCTCCTCAGGCATATTTAACAACGCTTTGCTCATCATGCCTGATGCATTTCATTCACCCAAACATGAGACACAGTCAATCCCAATGTCAACTTGTAAGAAAGTATATTTCTCCTTCCATGTAGCCAGTGAAATATGATGCTAGCATAAGTGAAAAATTGGAAATAATATTTACAATGACATTGAGGAGTGTCTGTACCGTTTAGCAAAGTTAAGCTAGCCAGCACTCATATCATCCTGCAATAATAATTAATACATCTGATGCCACTAAAGGGAACTGAAAAATATTTCAGTAATGATTTCATTTTGAATGGAGAAAGTCCAGATAATTTAAATACTTCTGTAAATATGTGTAATAAGTCATTGATAGCTGATACCTGGTTTGACTCTTTTCCTAAATTCAAAGTTTTATTACTTTCTTTCACAATTTATGTTAACTTCCATTATTCCAATATAGTTCTATCAAGGAAAATTCAGGCAAGAAACAGATGGTGATATCAAAAGGATTTAACAGAAAGTTAAGCAAGTTAAAAAGAGTTTAACAAAAAGACTGTTAGCAGTTTGAAAGAATTCCCAAGAAATGAGGAAGAAACCATATTTAATACGTGTGGAAAGTTATCACCAGGAGGTTTGAAGGGTAAAGTGGGGTACAGTGTTCCAGAGTCTAAGGGGATGAAGTCTAAGGGGGAGGAGAACTTGGATATCACAAGAATGCAATATACAGAAATATCCTGGAATTCCTTTGGGTAGCATTTCAGAGAAGTAAGTGCATACACTCCTCTTTCTCTTCTTCTCCCTTTTGCTTTCCTGCCCACTATCTGATCCTACTGTCAGCAGATGAAAGGATCTCTATAAAGGCCATCAGAGGTGAGTACCTCTGGGTTCAAATCAGAGGATAAGAGGAGGAAAGGACAGTTGTGTGACTGAGGATAATCAATAGAGATTTAATGTTTAAGCTTATGCCACTCACAGAACATTAATCATTGACTTATATAGAAAATGTTTATTGAAATCCTACTGTGTGTCAAATTGAGTGTCAGGCTTTGGGGGTATGGGGTGAACACAACACATAAAAATAATTTTCTTGTAACTTGTAATCTGGAGATATATTCAGTTCATAAGTAAGATGGTCAAGTAATATGATCTCAATAATAATAATAATAATAATAATAATAATAATAATAAATACCAATAAACACATTTAGAAGCAGATCTTATATGACCTTGAACAAGGCAAGAGATTATTTCACTTAGATTTAGGCAGGGAAGTCCCAAATTCTGAGCTAAATATTGGCGAAAGATGGACAAAGTCGGATAGAATTCAAGTTTTATAAAGTATTAGTTAATAATAGATATATATCATAGCAGAATTAATTTTTGTCATCTCTTTAACTAGCATGAGAAAAGATAAGGAAAATGTGGCATTTTTTTTAGTTAGTAAAACAATTGTGTCTGACTCTGCTATATGAATTCAAAGATTTGCATATTGGTGGTTTTGACATGAAGCACCAAAAACTGAATGCAAATAAATGTTGACTGACATGAGGTTTACAGAAAGACCTGGACTATTTACAAATATTTACAAAAGAGATGTCCTTTAAGTAAATTTTAGACATTTTTTAAAATCAGAAAGGGGAAACTAAATCATTACTCATTACAGAGAAATGTCATAAATAATTTTGAAGATTAAATAGACTAGCAAAACTTGACTGTGTAGCTATTCTAGATATAGACATGAACCTTTTATTTTCCGGATGATGATTTGTGTAAAATTTTGCAACTGCTACTCAAAATATCACCTATCATTAAGAATATAGAAAACAAATTAATCTTATTTTTCCTATACATAAGTAATGCTACCTAAGCAAATTATTATGTGATCAGTATTTTTATAAAATTCAGATATAAATCTAGAATTCATTTGTTCACTCTTTCACTGTGGTCTGATGAACTCATGCCAGGTTCTCTGGAATACTACTAAATATAAATATTTTCTAGAAAATAATTGACAATACCAATTTGTGTGTACAAGGAGAGTGTAGTTCATGCCAGCTTTAAAGATGAAAATGTCACGCAGTAGTACAGTCCAGCGAAACTGAGTTAGTAGTTTTTATTTTCAGCACTAGAAGGGAGAAGTCTAACAGACAGATTGGCATTCTGGCTATATCCTGCAGGTGAAGGTGCATGTGACATCATTAGTAACATGTCCTTAGATTCCCAAAGAGAGGAGTTTGTGTTGTATATACTTCCAGTTTAAAGGACGTTGGGCTACACCTTAAAAGCTCCATCTTGGAACCCTGCAGATGCGTAAAATTTCTCACCTGAACTCAATGATGTGAAATACATATAGAAACAAATTATTTATATAATAAAAAAAAGAAACATTAAAAAAAAAAGAATTTCACCTGGAAATCCTACCTGATTGGAGTACTTTGTTTGTCTGACCATTGTACAAATGTAGTACGGGAAACTGACTGACATAACAGCTGTGGTGGCTGAAAGTAAGAGATTTCTGGATTTTGAATGGCGTTCTCTTTAAGTTGCAGGCTGAAGACTTCTTGTATTCTCATAGGCAGTAAAAAAGACTTAACTACCTCTTTGAACTCTTCTTATATGGCAATAAACCTATTCATTCCTAGTTTTCACCCAAAGCCCCCCACCTCCAATCTTCACACTGGGACTAAGGACGAACAACACAAACAATTCAAGTTAAGAACTCCTTTTTATATCAGTATACTGACAGTAAACACACTGTTGGGGGCAGGGAGACACTGGTGTTATACACAATTTACATTATGACCATTATTGGCTGGAGATTTCTAGTTCAATTTTTAATTACTGAATACCACATTTCACTTTATTAAAATATCACATTTCACTTTATTAGAAACAAGGAATGATTTTACAAAAGCATGTTTCATTCTACCTACAAAAACATGAAATTACCAGGCATTATCTGGTATCTGTTTATCAAAAGAATAAAATTAAAATGTAAATTATATCCTATTTTGCAGAGATATGTCAACTTAATCTCTTCATGGCCTTCTCTCTTCATACCTAATAAAATGCATACTCATATATTTCCATTGGCCAACAGATTAGTTTTTACTTAAAACATGAAAATAGTATAATTTTGGTTTCTATCAGATAAGTCATATTCCTGATGGATTTTTACCCAAAATTGTACCCTCAGACCTTAGTGGGACAAATTTTATTATTTAGTAATGATACAAAAATGTACTTCAATATCTAATTAATGAGCAATAAATTCTCTAGATTAAGTTTTCTTGTAAATATTCTGCTTTTGTTTTCAGGTTTTCTATTTCTGATTTTTGTACCTTTTCTAAGGAAATGTATTTTTTTCAAGCTTTCCTCTAAGAGATAATGTGTTATATTTAATATGCATTATAATGATATGCATTATGTATTATTACATATACATATCATTACATACTATGTGTATTACATATTATATATTTATTATATACATATATATAATATACATATTAAATAAATAATCTTTAAGTAATCTGTCTATTGACTGCATATTTAAAGTCCTCACTTTTTGCTTGAAGTATCATCTTATACAAATGACTTCATACTTGGATTACACAGGAAATAATGAATACTATAAAATGTGTTAATGTGTTCATATACTGCACTCAATTTAAAAATGTTTATTAAATTGCTTAACTGTTTTTGTGTTTTTAATCATTCTGGCTTTTTAAATATAAATGTATTATTTCACCATCACTGCAGTCCCATGTGAAGCGGGAAATAAATACAGTGTAGTGAATATTCTGATGATGAATATAAACTGTGGAATCTTCCATTTAGCACATAATTAGTGAGTACCTATTTCTTGCCAAGCCCTTATAAAATAGCATAATATGACAAAATTAGTATTTCCAATATTCCTCTAAAATGATCACTACTATAACCTTCAAGTGCATTTTACTTATTAGTTTGTAAAAAGCAACTCTATATATAGCTGTTTATCTTTTAGTGATGAAGGAGGTCGAAATTTATTAAAAAAATAAATTAAGCTTTTTAAAATGTATTAAATTCCTGAGGGGTTTAAATCAGATGCTCTGAGATGTGATCTATAAAAGGGAATGCTGACATTTTACATATATTATTATAATATCCAAGCCTTCATACATGACAATATTATAAAATGTAGATAACTTCCGCAAAACAGATAGAAAACTACTTTTACAGTCTTGATTTTTCAATTTGACATTATTTTATATTCACATTACATAAAAAATATTAATCAAAGAAATGAGTTTGAAAAAATGATGTTACTTAGTCCCTATGGAAATTAGAAGAAACACAAGTTTTTTTAAATTCTCAACAATTTCCACAGTTATTTATTGTAATTCCTTATTTTTTAATTCTCTTCTCTATAAATATATTTTATATTTCTACAAAATAGTACTTTTCAAAAAAATCCAATAGCAGATATTTTTGAATCTCACTTAACAATATTACTATTCACTAATAGAAGAGGATCAGCTGACTTAACATATTCATATAACCTCAAAGCTGTATATACTGAACCCTTATTCATGGGACCCTAACTGTATCTTCACAAACTCTGACTTGATTGTTTTAAATGACTTTTAATCTAAGTCTCCTAAATTGTCATAAAAATTAGGCTGATTCACTGTCCCTCTGAGACTATGCTATAAAAGCCCATCCATCACAGTATCTAATTAAGAAACTAAGTTAAGAGGTGTTTGAACAAGATATTTGAAAATCTCAAGGGACCAGACAATTGAATTGGTATTTCAGACATATCAAATTAGTTAATGATTTGGGAATCTTTATTCTGCAAGAGTATGTAAATTAAAAAAGAATAATGAAATTCATTAAAGCTTGGTATCAGGGAGGAAGGAGGACCCTGTGCACCCCTGCATGTAATTATAAGTACCTGCTTCATTCAGATAGAAGGACAGGAGGCTGGGAAAACAAAAAAGGCAATTTGAAAAGATTAATTTTCATATTGAACATAGATAATTACAATTATTTTTCTTTATATTTTAAGGTATCTTTCTCATAATTGACAAATCCATATTTGGTAGCCAGGCTTGTTTTCCATTTTCACTTCTCCATATGAACTTGTAAGATAAATGTCTTGCCATTCAAAATGACAATAGATATTGAGTTTTCTCTCGAAATTTAACAAAGTATTTTATTTATTCTGTCAGTCTATTTTGATACTGAAAGCAGCAGCAGAATAAAACCATACTACTTTATCCAAAAGCATGGAGTGAATAGAATACTAAATCTCACCTGAAAAATAACTGAACAAGAATATATACTCAAATACAAACACATTATTTCTTCATGTTCCAATGCAAAATATTCACAGCATTTTAAAAGCATATAATAATATAACCAACAATAAAAAAATGATAATTTCTTCCATTTTATATCATTTCTGGTTTGTTCATCAAATTCATCCATTCTTATGCCTCATTTAAGAACTTAAATGCTGATAGATTTATACAAAGTGTTTTCAAAACTTGGGTATTGATAGAATGTCTTTGTTATAAAGCCATGAATTTGTCCAGACTTTTATGATTAGGCAAGATAGAAATATAAAAGACAAATACTGGCTTGAACACATTCAAAGTTATAATATCCTAGGAACTACAGAATTTTAACACATTCCTCTGAAGGCCTGTTTCCCCCATTTTCTTTGCTTGTCATTTTCCCCAAGCAAGTGCAATTCAATAGTACAAATTTAATTTTTATTAGATGTCTTTTTAACACAGAAAATTGTAAACTTTGTAAAGTAGCATTTATGTTGTCCACAATGTGAACATTAGTATCATTTAATTGGTATAGACCAAAATAAAAAAAAAAAAAGATGAGAATCGAGTAGGCATTCATTTTCAAGGGAAATCTCATTAAAATGGGCCATATTCAGAGTAACATATTAACAACAGAGCTGAAAACATGTCATTTCTCATATAGCAATACATTTATAAAGAAAATATTATAAGAAAAAAGAATGTGAACAAAGCTTTATGAATAAGGATAGTCAATCCACTGTTTTTCCCAGATGTGAAAATGATGAACAAAAATTTAGGAGAAAGAGTTAAGTGAATCCTTCAATTGCAATATGAGCTGAATTAACAGGCTCAGAAAAATATTAGATCAATATGGAAAATGCCCATGAGCTAATAAACATATTTGAGAAAAACGTAGAATACACAGTATGACTCAAACTTATTTTTTTTAACTTTATATGTATAGGTTGAAAAAATGAAATAAAACATACCACTAAGAGTTCAACTCTGACTCTGAAATAGCTATTGTATTAATTTCATTCTCTATTGATTATAACATTCACATATTGCTTTAAATTAATTTAAATCATCAGGAAAAATCAATAATACAAATGTAATCTTTATGGCAATAATATAGAATGGCATAACTTGTTCCAAATTCTGTTGTTGTGCCTGAAATTCTGAAATAAATAGTAAATATTCCATGCTACCTTGACAGGAAAATCAGAGACTTCAAATGGCTAAACCATGAGTTTTCTTGTGCTTCTCTGGATAAAATCTTTTAGTTTAACAACCCTCCATATTATGAGACCAACACAGATTTTCCTTACCCTTCTGGAAAGGGCTTAAATTCCCTGGCAATCTGCAGAATAATTCAAATAAACTTGTGGCAGTCACCTTATGCTCCTGTTACTACATAATCCTCCTGCCCCCAGCACCTTTCTTTTTGTGCCTAAATCCAAAACCTATGTGGGCCCCTCAACATGCAGGGTTCTTCGTTCCCAGACTTGTGGCACAGCACTAATAAACTCCTGTCCATCATCAGCCCAGTGAGAAGTGTCACAGGATTGTCCATCTTGAAGGATGATCCTTTTCTTGCCCATGGGATGAAAAGTAGGCTTTTGGAACAAAAGATTCAAGATTTTAAAATATCAGTCATCATTAGATCCATGAAGCTGCTTTCCCATGATGTAAAAAACATCAGGGCATCATCTTTAAGGTTTCTTCTATTGAATTTTCTCGTTGCTGCGTAAATCACAAATTAGATATTTCTAGTTTTCATGGTCTATAAGCTGCGCCACTGCACACATATGCATGCTGTTGCTAACTTAAAGTGGCTGATACTCTGATGATAGAATTCGATGGAAATCTATGCCTTTCAATCTTCATGACAAGTAAATATTCCTGCTCTGATTGGGTTGATTATCATGCGCTTTGCATTCAGTGAAATGAATGCGTCTGTGTATTGTGTATGAGAGCAGAGTGATGGTGTGCCAGTGTCAGATGCCGGCTGCATTGCTCATGTTCCCTTGAAAACACTAGAATTTGTGTTTACCCTTCAAAGATATTATTTTCTTTGCATTTCTCTCAACAGGTAATATTTTTTTTTCTAAGAGGGCAATACCACCATGAGATGAGGTAATACGATAAACCTTTGTAAGAAGAATCTCTTTACTGGATAAGGTTAGCAAACTAATGCTGTCAGAGATTGTATTACACTATCCCTTGTGTATGCTTGTAGTGCAATTTTCTGAAAAAAATGACTTCAGAGAAGTAAAGAATAAATCACTATATTCTCTCCCCCAAATCCTTTTCAAAATAGATTTGACAGTTGAGTGATTACATCTCTAATAAAGACTGCGATAGAGCATGTGAGATTAAAAACTCAGCAGCTTCACCCACAAGGCACTGACGAAAGGGGTCAACAAAAACATGAGCCCCCCAATCAAACCCAGATAACTAATCAACTTAACTCTGCCCTCAATACAGAGGTAAAGATCTGTGCCTCCACTGCCATTGTGCAGGTTTCAAAGCGCTAGTTTTTTCTCTCCTATATAGATCTCATTGGTTTGTTCCAGATTTTTTTATACTAAAATTAGTAAGTAGAAGGATACTCCTAAAGAAGCAAAACTTTCTGATTCTTTAAACTTCCAGAATTGTTAGAGGGAAATGTGTAAGGAATATCTATCCAGCTGTTTAATTTAATTTAGACATTTGGGTTTAGTACCCCAAAGGAGATATCTAAAGAAGAGAAATAATGAAACGCTCAATATTAATATCGTGTTCTATTAGAATTTTCATGTATATGGACTCTTTCTTGCATTTTACAATATTAATTGTAATTAAAATAATGGAACACATGTCACATTAAGGGTAACTAAGAAATATTTATCTTCTGACAAGATAGCTCAGAGATTCTATTTCTTATCTAAAGCTTTCACTAATAAGCTTTCTTACAAAGATACATTGCTAACAAATACAGTTAAGCCAAAGAAACAGAGAGCAGTGAATAAAACTCCACAGTACTTTTATTCAGCGATCCAAAAAAGACGAACTCAATCCATTTGCCTCAATGTGGGCGCAGCTGAAGGGATTGTGCAAACTGAAATTAAGTGAGAACAATCAGCCCAGCAGACATAGGGTAGGAGTTTGTCTAGAAGTCGAGCATAAGCAAGTGTTCCTCAAAAACTAAAATGAGTAAGAACAAGAGGGGGTGCACTAGTAGTGACTGGTTACCGTACTAGACTTTTGGCAATGTGTGGTCACCTCTTTCTTTTTTCTTTTTTTTTAATAATTAAAAAAAAAAACTTGTGGGAAGAAAACAAGTCATATAGATAGGTATACATATTACAATACCTTAATTACAAAATTATAACCATGCAAAATAATATATTATTTACTGATGTGTGATTTAAAAGTTTCAACTACCACTGACATGGCAAACATCAGATCCAGTGTACTAATTATCATTTCTGGGAATGTATAATGGGGAATAGGATAGAAGAGATATCCACAGAGAATGTCAACTATCTCTGTGATGGTTGTGGTTGTTCTTTTTTTTTTAATTTAATTTAATTTTTTAAATGTACATATATATGTATTTATATTACATTATTGCATTATTGTGTACCTCAGGGCTTTCCCACTTCACTAGCACCTGTTAACCATCCTGATCTTTTGTGCTCTTCACTTCCCCTGCCTTCTTCCCCCTCCTCCTCTCTTGCTCCATTGTTCAGTCCCATTGGTTGTTTTTATTTTTTCTTGCTTGTTTGTTTTCCCCTATATCCATCATATAAGTGAGACCATCCTGTACTTCTCTTTTTCATTTTGACTTATTTCTGCTACTATGAGTCTTTCTAGTTCCATCCATGTTGCTGCAAATGACGTTTGTCCTCCTTAATTGATACGTAGTATTCCATCTTGTATATGTACCACAAAACTCTTTCTTGCATAGTGTTTCCATCAGTATGTGAATCCAGTCTTACAAACAGTAACCAGAATTTGATCATTCAGACTTCCTAGCAAGTGAAAGGTAGATGATATATGATTTAAACACTGCCGACAGACACACCAGATTTTGGTTCATAGTTACTTGTGGCCAGGTCGTTGTGCAAATTGGTATTTTGGGGATATTGATAAACTCAAAAGATCCAGAATCATTTCAATTTTGAGAAAGGAAGTTGGAGAAATGACACTACCTGTCTGCAAGACTGATTAATGCCACGTTAACCAACACAGCATGTGCTGGTGAAACAATAGACACATAAACAATGGAACAAAAGAGAGTCCTGAGCTGAGCAGTCAATCAATCTAAGCAGCGAAAGAAAGTCAACAGATCAAGAACAGACTTTTTCACAAATGGTATTGCAAAACCTGACTATGTATGCACCAAAAGACAACATAAATCTAGAAATAAACATTTTACCTTAGAAAGATAACAGAATTCATCATAAATCTGCCTACAAAAAATGCAAAATTATTATAACTTTTGCAAATGTTAACACAGTAGCAGATATAGGAGCGCATTGATTGAGCAATGAGTTTTTAAGGACAACATCAAAAGCATCAGCCATGAAAAAAACATTAAAAGGTTTGATTTATTAGTGACAACTTGTGAAGTTGGTAAGACAACTCTGTCATATTTTACAAAACATTATTTTTATTCACTCTTGAATAAGTTTATTTTACTTCTCACTTTGGCCTCATTCATTTTTAATTGAAATAATATCAGGTGCCACCACAAATTGCACCCACGACAGAATCACCCATGGTGTCCCACCATAAATCACTATGCTTTCTTCCCTTTGTTTCTAATGCCTCCCCACCCCAACCCTGCCACCCTGTCCCCAACTCTGCCACCCCACAATCCCTCTCTGCCTTGTGTTTCAGTTCTGTGGTCCAGTAATCATGTTCCTTGATATTTACTTAAATGAATTGAAAACTTGTATCACCAAAAATCCTTAATGTGTGGATGGTTGTGATGTGACAATGTATATCTGAAGAGGTATATACCTATACTCCTGAGTTTTGAACAGTCTTGTAAACCAACGTTAAATCAATAAAGCATAATACAATCAAAATATTTTCACTAAGAAAAAATAGCAGTTATCAGACGGGGAGAGGAAACATAGGAAAGAGTATCAAGCTGATAGCAAGACAAGCACTAGAAACTTGTTGATAGGAGAGTTGAGGCTTACACATACATATAGGTTATTTGGGTGAAGATGCACTCTCCAGATGTAAAGAGTTTTGTAAATAAATAAGTTCTATTAATGGAAAATTACTATAGACATTGACAAAAGAATTTAACTGTATTACAAAAGTATGAGACTACCTCGCTGATGGAGATGGATGAAGATGTGGCTGATTTCAGCAATCTTGGAAATAAATTGAATCTGTAACTTAAAAGCATGGAAACTGAACAAAAACACTTTACTCTAGATGATAAAAAGCCTTAAGGGTATTTGGGCTGATGATATTGATACTGTTATATGTATAATGGAATTGAAAAATTAAGAAAATTGATGGCAGGCAATGAGAACCACATTTCTTACTTTTAAAGCAGGAGTTTACATGTAAGCAAGGGGAGGAGGCTACATTGACCCAAGTGGTAATGGCTTACACTTGGAGGCATTGTATGAACTTATTCAATAGAAATACTGATGAAAACATTTAGATGTTTATGGATGTGTGTAAAGAGCCAGGTGCAGAGTTGCAAGAAAGGACGAACTAGAGAGATTAACACAGCTAATGACTGTGGGCTATCAGAAGCAAGGTTGGTAGCAACTTTAAGGTAAATTACTAGACCTTTTATAGGGTTTAGGTAAGGGGGGGCAAAGGTGGCCAAGAGAATGTTTTATGACTAATTAACTAGAGAAGACTCTTTGCTAAGACTCTTCTTTGGGTAGAACATTAGTTTTTGTGAGATAATGTCGAGCAGGGGATTTACCAATACGTTATTGGTAACTTTTAAGTTACCAATGTTTTTTTTAAAGTAAATATTGGGGGAATGGAGAAGCTGCTCTTTGTTCTCCAGACATTTGTCATGTTAGTTTTGTTTTTAGTGTTTTGAAGCCGGATAATATAGTAAAATGAAGTTTTCTTCATTTCACAGTTATGAGTCCTGTCTGGTCTCAGCTGGCAGCATCAGACTGATGTGTGTGTGTTTGTGTGTGTGCGTGTGTGTATATATATATATATATATATATGTATATATTATGTATGTATATGCTTATACATATACAAATATGTCAGAACATACATAAAACATATATTTGTATATATGTTTGTATAAATGTATCTGTGTGTGTGTATATATATATATATATATATATATATATATATATATATATATATATATATATGTTAGCATGCACACAGACTTTCTTTCTTGGGTGATTGAGAGGATCTAAAAGAAATACCATCCCAGTAGCAATGAACATACCTGGAATGAAAGTTAGGTGAGGCAATGAAGAAATCACAAGATATTCTCTACTATTTGTTTTATGTTATTATCACAACACTTATTCAAATAAAGTCCAGGAAAAATGTTCAATCTTAAATATTCAATATACATTATTTTTCAAAGGATTGGCCTTGAAATATGAATTAAGAAACCAAAAGAATTGCATGCATCATTGATTTTCTGATCCTCAGTGAAGGAAAGCTATGAAATGACTCAGTAATTTGAGTGCCAAGTACTGTTACCCACCTTGAAATGTGGATGAGACTCAAAGAGATCTTACTCATACATAAAGGAATCAAAAGTGCAAACATATAATTAATCATTAAAAACTAAGTGGTAAATTAAATATGTTAAAATAGGAAAAAAATAAAAAGATGATGGAAGAACTAAATAGATACAAATGAACTTCAGAAAAAGGAATCCTAGAGGTCTTCCTACATGGTAGATTAGTAGCACTTAATCTGGCATTTCATTTAAAAGTTAAAAATGAATATCAAACTGGGGAATGATTTTCCATCTTGAATGTGATATCATTATTTTAATATTGTTTTGTCTTCTTTTAATATTATTTATTTTTCATTATATTCTTAAAATTATGGGAATATTGTTTAACAATGCTGTACATGATTGAAAAATATAAGATCCCAGCTATTTAACTGTACATTACCACACCACATCCATCACCACAACTCCAATGTTCTTCCATCATAGTCCATTGTTGTCTCATGCTCTGACCTGAACCAACTCGGGTAATGGAGCTAGATGGTAAGTCAAGGTGACTGAGTAAGTAGAAGACCCTACTGCCCAGTGTGTGGCAGGGCATCTTGCTTCTCTTTCATCCTCATGATGGTCTTAAGAATGTAAATACAGGAAGAGAATGGCTTCGTATCACATACATACTCAGTCTCTTTGAGGAAGTCACCTGTTCGCTGTATTTCGTCCTAATTTGGGCAGCAGAATCTTCACTCTGATCATCAAGTTCTAACTGGCTGTATTTAACAGTGTTTTTTAACTCACTATTTGATGAAAGCAGAAGGATTTGTTGACTGTGAAAGAATCTAATCTATCAAAAATTTGTTACTCAAAGTCGAGTTTTATAAGATAAAGCCCAAATAAGCAGTTCATTGCAGTAATCACCTGTAATTCCTCTTGCTGAAGTGTGGCTGTGGAATCGTGGGAACTGTGATCCCTCTTCAGTGTGAATTCAGTTAATGTGTCCCATATTGCTCTTAATCCATGCAGCTGCTCTAGAATATGAGGGTATCTGCAGGATTATCCTTCTACATTTTTTAAAAATTAGGCACTCACTTAAAGTGTATTCTTTGAGAGTTAAGGGCTGATCATCTGCAGGGTAAGAAAGAGTTTATTTCCTTTCAACATGCCATGTAAAATATTAGCAGTCACCTTCAGGGTGCTATATTCTGTTGTTCTGTGTACTTCTGTGCACACTCCCTTGTAGTTAGAAGTTTATAGCCTGTGGATATTTCTTCATTTTTATATTGTATATATTTTTTATGTTGCTTTCTAATATTTCTAGGAGCTGCATAAACCTAGAGGTTGTTCAATAATCATGATTTTAAGCATGAACACACTTTTCATATACTGGGGGCCTATTTTGACTTATTTCCTGGCATCATTATTTGTTGTCATTCACCAATGAAATATTTGCATTTGATACAAAAAAAAGGTAAGCAAAATATTAGGTAAATGAAACACTTGTGTTAGGTATTGGTTATTTGTAAATACTTGAAGTTATGTTTTTCTTTCTATGAATCCTTTCACATTGTACAATTATCTTTTAGAATCATTTTATCTGAAATGTTGGAAAAAATTAGTTTTTAAATATTTGTAGGCCCATCAACTCCTGTTTGGAATTTCAATTGACATTGGAAAAATACCAGTTACTATGGCATACTTACCATATGCCTCTGATATTTATCTTGTTTGAGCCCAAACTCAACCCTATGTAGAATAAAAGTCACACTTTTATAATGAGGGAATATAACTTGCAAATATATCATTAACTGTTCAAAGTATACAAGCCTGGATTCACATCTGGATCCGTTTCAACAAGAAAGACACAGTCCTTTATACTTGACTGACAATGATTTGTGTGATATCTTTACATATTTTTGACAATATTACCTTATACATCTTTATTCCCAGAAAGGTGAACCATTGCAAGCTACAAAAAAAAGATAAATAAATAAAAAAGTATTAATCACACCTTTTAAGAAGCTGAACATTTAAGGACTCAGACAAGTATATATGTACAATAGAGAGACTATACTAAACTTTATAAAAAGACAAGTCATAGGTAAATGGAAACACCCATGATTCATATTTAATTCAATGAAGAGAAAATGCTCCAGTGAATAAGGACAAGAAGGCATTCAAGCAGTCAGAAAGGATTAGGAATAGAAATGAGGATCATTAGAGCACCACACAGAATTGGTCAACTTCAGATATATCAGCGTGCTTCTAACAGGGAATTCAAGGGGAAGAGGAGCAAAAAATAGGCTGCAGAATAGAGGGCTGTTCATAAAGAACTTTCGAAGGCATACTCAGGATGCCAGATTTTATCTTGAATTGTCCTAAAAGCTTTGAAGGATTTTAAGAACTTACCTCATGGGATTATATTTTTTTAGAAAAATCACAATGTATAAGAATGTGAAGATCATATCAGAGCAGAGAAGTTAGGAGCTATTTTAGAATTATAAGCTAAATGTATTCTGTCTTAATCTTAAAAATAGGAAAAGTAGAATAAATCAAGGAAATAAAGTTATTTTAAGATATAAATCCTATCTATATATAAAAAAATTAATGCTCGAAGGAGAGTTAAAGGATATACATGCAAATTTAGATTAGATTAGACTTAGATTTTAAGTTTATTATATGATATGTAACATTTGCAGTATCTAAGTACATTGAAATATGATATAATATTTTAAGGAATAAATGAATGCATGTCTGAGATGCTCAGTAGGTGATGAGACATATGTGTCAGGATTCCATAGAATGTTCTCAACTTCAAAAATTTTGGTTGTTTGAAGAACATGTCAGAGGCATTTCAATTATTTGGAGTTGGAGAAAAAGAAAGATTATTAAGTTCTTTCAACGTGACATGTCCTGTTTTAACTGCTTTATATGTATTTAATTCTTATGACAAGTCCTACAATTTTACAAATGAAAAAGTTGGACAACAAAACAAATAGATATACATATATATGCATATTTATATAGACAAAAGTCACTGAGGAAATATTTTGCTTCGTTTTATACCTAAGTAGTTAGCTTCTTGGACATAATGGATGTCATTATTATATTGGATCATTTCATCTGGCTTAGTTTCTTCAAAGCCATTGACTCTCTTTGTAGGAATTGAGAAACAACAAAAAAAAAAGGGGGGGGGAGGGGACCTGGAAATCACATTAATGAATTATGGGTAATTTTTTAATTTATTTTATTTTGTTTTATTACTAAAAGTTCAAAGACTCTACAAATGTTTTCACTTATTTAGATATAGGACTGAATCAGCTCATAAATTTAATCATGATAAATATAGTTGCTGGTATTGTTATTTAATTTCTAAGTATCTAAGTGGTAATAATCCTCTAACTCTTGATACTCAATCACCAAAATTGTAAAATTATAAAATGAGAAAGAGGAAGAGAAAGCAAGAAGCTAACACTAATTATTATGAAAATCAACTAAAGAGTAGTGGGTTTCACATCTAAAGAATACAAAGTTTGAAATGAAAACAATACAGTAGCAGACTCCATGACCTCCCAAATATGAGCTGGATGAGTTTACTTCCAGAATAAAATTACATTATAATGGAAATAAAAATGCTGCACAAATCAATGGTTCTCAGTCTAAGGTGATATGCTCCCACAGGGGCTATTTGTCATTATTTGCAGATATTTTTCATTGTCATGACTGAGGAAGAGAATAACTATTGATACCTATTGGGAAGGGTCCAAACATGTCACCACCTTCAGATCCACAGTGCCGTCCCACAACAATTTTCTCATCCAAAATACCAGTGATTTCACTGTTGATAAATCCTATGCTAACCTAAAGGTTCCATTTGAAAGCCATTTTAATAAATGTTTAGTTCAAAATAAATAAATGATTGACATCAAGAATTTTTCAGCCAGAAAATATAGTTGTTTTTGAACATTTGCTCAGTTGTTCGTGAATAATTCCAAAAGAAAAAAAATTAGAAACTAACAGAGAATAAAACAACAAATGATAACCTATTAGTGAAACATTGTCTGCCTGTAGTAAAAAAATAATTTTTCATTTTTTGAATAAGAGTTTTAAACTGAGGTATAGAAAATAAGTTTGCAGAAGAAGTCAGAAATTATTCGTATTTCCTTCTATTGAGAATTAAAATGATCACAAAGGACTGAAATTCAATAAGTAAAGCTGCATGTGTATGAGAAATAATTACAATAAACTTACTTGTAAATCAATACAGTAATTACATTCAGAAAGTTTCATCCCTGTTTTTCTTTCAGAATTCAGTTTTGTTTCCAATTTTCAAGAAACTATCAATGCCCTAGACAGATCTCAAACAAGCACAACATTTGCAGGTGACCAATTTTTGTTTAAAGGGTGTTTTCTTTTCTGTAGTCTGCAAATAATGAGGAAATGAATGGAAGGATCGGTTTTCTAGGTGCACCTAGTTATTGGATTATTTTAAGTGGATATGAAACAACTGTTTCTGGTTTGGAAAATTTGGGCTGAGGGAATGATTACAGCCAAAAAAGGACACACACAATGACCTATGTTATATAAGCACACATGACTCCAACAAGACCACTGTGGTGTAACAAAGATGCCAAGAAGGATCAACAGCAAGGGAACAGTCATAGAACACAGTTCTATTGTTCCTTTCCAATACTCCATCCTTTTTACTGGGAGCCAGTTGAGCACTGCAGAGATTAGTCTCCTAAATATATCCCTCACATTAAAAAGTATCTGTGTCATAAACATATTTAAAAACTGAGTATTCTTATTATTTATTTATCCATTTATTCATCCATCCAACCAGCCAGCCAGACACCATGTATCCTTGCTTTCAGCCACACAAATAAGAAAATCCACCATGGCTACAGATACAGCTTTTTTTTTTTTAACTTAACAAACCAAGTTTTTTTTTTTT
>PVHY01003702.1:0-103998 GCA_004024945.1 Uropsilus gracilis | reverse complement strand
TCAGAGGCCTCTGAAAAGTTGAGGTTAGACATTTGAACTCATCTGGATAACTTACATGAAGTAGAAGCAAGATTAACTACGGTTACTGAAAGTGGGCAAGGCACTTGGTTTGATTAATCTGCATAATGTAACTCTACTGCTAGGGGTTCCCATTTCACAGATATGGAAACTGGAGTTAAGAGCCATTAAGCAATTTGCCCCAAGCTTACTTAATCAGTCAGTGTCTGCATGAAGCTGTAACTTCAAAGTCATTGCTGTTTTCATTGAGCCACACTGTCTGCCTTGGAGTTAGAAGATAAAATATGCTTTAACAACTCATAAAAGCGATCATTGAAAAGTAAAAAAAGTGCTGTTAGGAATCTGAAATGGAGAAATAAACAAAATACCCCCCGAATGGCCCCCAAACTTTATTTGGCAGAAGGCTTCAAATTCCATCCATGTGAAACAATTCTCTATAGAGACATACCAGGGTGAGTTCATTGTACCCTGAGTATTCGATGGCAGTGTGGCAGCCTTTCCTATTGCCTCATAAAGAATCACACACACACACACACCCTTCAGAGTTCATTTTAGTACTTTTTAGCCTGACATCTAAAGGGGCTGCTACTCTGACAAACACAATCTGGCCAGATGTTATTATTTTGCACTACATTTAATTTCTTCCTGCCAAAGATTTAGACTTCTTTTCCCTGATAAAGATCAGGGGAAATTGTCTGGTATTTACAAAATCCCATCCAGGCGTATCTGTTACAATGTTCACTTAGCAAAGTTTATTAGATTATTAGGGCTTTAAACCCTTGGGCTCTTTCGTTATTGAAATTAAAAAAAGAAAAACCCAAACATCTTCAACAAATTTAAGTGGCATAATTAGACCCTGGACTAGTCTTACAGGCATTTTAAAATTATGAAAATGATTTAAATAGTATTTGCTTCCTGAGAAACTTGCTGAGTTTGACAGGGATGAAAGGAAAGCCGTTATGCTCCTTTGGTCTCCTGAGCTAATGGGGAAAGTGATATCTGGAACTGAAATAAATTTGCTATAGTTGTATGGCGAAATTATTCCCATAAGTAGTTAGCCATACCACACAGGGCCTCTTTCTTGGCCTAGTTAAGATGAGGGCATTGCGGTGTTAGAGGAACATGTGGGGCTGTCATTTCCGTGTTCGTGAAATTTACTTAAACGCTGAACTTGACTCCTTACGCTCTAATTCTTTGTTTATATGCCTACTGTATTAGACATATGAAGACAGTTATAGGAATATTCGGTATTTTCAAGGTAGGAGAAGTTATGATTTATATACACTGCAGTTCTCAAGGGATCTCCTTATATTTAACATGCAATGATTATGTTTCCAAACATTTTCAAGTTGAAAGCTGATGGCACTGTTTTTCTTTTGTCTGTTGTATGAGTGTAGATATGGGAGGGTTGAGATGGTGACCAAACTCATCAAAATAAGGAGCCAGTAACTGATCTGGAACTTTGCGTATATCGCGAGCCTGGGAGAGAGATTCTGGACAAAAGTAGTCTTATGCTTATTTGTTTTGAGGAGTGGGGTAGAGTGGTGCTGATTCAGGTTTCACAGTTGGGGAGCCTTGAACTTTGCTTTAGAAGGAGAGAGAAACATTCAGAAGTATTGAATGGAAGTATTCCTCACAACATGAGCATTTCCTTCTAATGTGGATTTATTTGATGTCAGACTATATTTTAAATAAATGATTAATGCCTTTGTTAGATTATTAGAAATGTCTCACAATTAAGCAAGACCATAGACTTTTTCTTCTTATTTTGAAGGCAGTCACAAACCCTTTACGTGAAAACTATAACAGTGCAAACATATGTTTGTACATTAAATATACAAACAGTAAATGCTGAAATGGCAGAAGTGAACTCAAGGCAGGAGGTAAATATTTTGTAAAAATTAATGATCTAGAGTGAACTCTCATTAACTCTGGCTCAGTTAATTTGAATATTGTGATAATTTGACTTGGACTGAAGTTTACTTTCATCCCATTTATGAAGAAAGGTTCTGCTAAACAAATTAATAGTGCATTTAAGATTTGTAGGAAGGCATGTTTAACGTACTTGAAGGACTTCGAGCAAGCCCATTAGTTGGGGCTGCTAATTACAATGAACTTAGCTTCTTAAAGCAAACCTGATAGTTTCTCTACTTGGAAATACTTTACTAGCAGTCAGTTAATCTAGTTATGGACAAAAGAATAAAAGGTAGTATAGTGTTCAAGAGACTAGATTCTGGAGTCTATGGACTTGAGCTTGAATGGCGTTACCTAGGGGAGTCCGTTCAACCTCTCTAAACCTCAGTTTTCTCATCTCGAAGACAGGGAACAATAACACGACCTAATATTACAAAGTGATTGCAAGAAGGAAGTGACACACAGTTCATCTAAAACTTAGAATGTTGACTCATATAATAAGCCTTAAGACATGGTAGCTAGTGTTTGTTATTCTTGGTAAGTAGTTATAAATCACATTTTACTACTTGCAGTGTCCTTTCCTTTATCCATTCAGATTAGTGAAGATGTTCCAGGAAAACATGTGCTGCGCTGCTGTTCCCGAATTTGAATAAGAAGCCATTTGGGGATGGTAACTTAATAAATTGGCCTACCTATTCTGTAGGCCAAATATATACATGGGATGGGATGGTTATCAGGCTGAAGGAAAGTCTTAGCAGTTTCGTGGGAGAGAGGTTTTAATTTCACAGACTTTATATCCTAAACTTTATTGACCATGAGTTGATATTGTGAAGTTGTTTCAGAGCTTGAAAAATGCCAGGAGTTTATATATGTCTGAGTATTTTGTTATAACATTTTATCATCTTCCTCTTTCACTATCCTGCTAATGCTTTACTATGGAAATAATAGTTTTGGAAGACAAATAAGTAAATCCTGGTGACTATAAAGCAGAATCTAACTCTCACCCAGATTCCCTGTACCCAGGGATGAACATGACTAACAAAGACTTTCTGACACTTTCTGTGCATATGTCCAAATACGCATGTGTACAAAAGTGGAATCAGACTGCACACATTAAAAGCAGTGCTAGTGAAAGGCCAGAGAGGATACCTGTTCCCTTCAGTGACTTTTAGGTGTGCCTTAAAATAGTGTATTAATTTGTAATCATGAGATAGACTTGAATTTGAAGACTGACATATAATTTTACATCTGAGAGTCCTCTTGTATCTTTTTCCGTTGAGATCAATAGAAATTCAGCATAGAGAACGTGGCTTCAATTATCTTTATAGGTCCATTATAATTCGCAAGTGATGTGTCTATAAGTATGTGTGTGAAAGAGAAAGGGAGAGAGAATGAGAGAACATGCTGGTTTGTAGTGTGTGGAGATATTTCCTTGATGTGTGGTCTAGTGATAAGAGGATTGGGCTGGGAGTAAGAAGATAAGGCTTATGTGTCTGACTCCATCTTGACTCACTGGAGGACCTTAGGCAATTCATTTTCTTTTTTTTTTCCTTTTCTATCTTTCTTTTTTCTTTTTTTTTTTTAAGACTGGGTCTCGCTATGTTGCCCGGGGTAGTCTCGAACCCATGGACTCAAGTTATTCCTACCTTCAGCCTCTCAAGTAGCTGGGAGTATAGACACGTGCCACCACACCTGGCAGGCAATTCATTTTCTTTCTCTGGGCTTTAGTTTTTTGGTTTTTTTTGAGACTAGAGACTAGAGTCTCACTATTTTTGCCCGTGGAACCGCAGGCTCTCGTTGCCCGGCGTACCACAGACTCAAGCAATCCCCAGCCTCAGCTTCCCAGGTATCTGGGATTACAGGCGTGCACCACCACACCCAGCTATTTTTTTGGAACTAGGTCTCACTACGGGCCCCAGGCGGGACTCGAACCGCAATCCCTAGCCCCGACCGCTTCATAGGCTGAAGCTTACAAGCATGAGCCACCGTGCCCGGCCCTTTAGTTTTCATATATATAAAATGTGGGGTTAGGTCTGATAATTTTTTAGCTTCTTGCAGTGCAGAATCTTGATTTAAAAAAAAAAAGTCAGACTTGCCTATCTGCCTGGAACAACCGAGGCCTGCAGATCTCCCCTTCACAAGAAGAGAGGTGATGCCTGTCAGAGGCTTCTTGGGCGCCGCCTAGACCAAAAGCTGTAATTTTCAGCCTATGAGACATTTGACTTTTGAAAGTGCTAAATCCTCCATTAGGAATAAATGTGGAAGCTCCAGGTTATTTATCGTTATTTACACTTTCCATTCATAACTGTCAGTGTCAAAGGCTCTGTCGACATAACTGCGTCAATGAGGTTAGCTTTAATCAGTTTAGTGATGGTGAAGTCACAAATATATCAAATCGCCAATCATAACATAGGAATCCTAAAGCCTGACTGAATTATTTATTTTGCTATGATGAAAATGGCTGGGCTTTATTGGGTTTTCTTTGAAGAACTTGATTTGGCGTGAAGTCTAGAAGATAAAAGATCAGTGATTGTCTCTCAGATTTTTATTCTGTCTTCCTTCAAGGCTTTTCATTTTTCACAAGCCGTTGTTAGCACTTTTAAGTCAAGGTGGAGAACTGTGATATTTTTTATCCTAGGGGTTTAAGCATGTGTGAAAAACCTTTCCGTCTGGTCTCAGTCCCATTTCTGTCATGCAGAAGCAGTGTGACCTTGAACCAACCACTTAACCTGAAGTTCATTTTCTTCATTTATAAAGTGGAGATTATTCTACTTTTGCTTAAATCTCAAATTAGTATGAGACCCACAAAGATACCGTTCTTGTTATCATGCAAATGTAAGGGTTTATTATTGTCCTTAAGTTTAGTACATTATGTAGTCCTTCAGCAGGTAGGAAGGATCTGTTGTCCAGATAAGATCCTGAAAATTTATAGGGAAGTCAGTTGAATCAAAACTCTTCCATGCCTTACATTACACACTGATAGACTACCAGGGTAGTCTAATTTTGTCTTCCAGAGATTATACAAAAAGGGTTCCATGAACTTAAGATCCTATTAATTTAAAAAATGAACAAGGGGAAAATGAGCACGATTCAAATCAAGCATGAGCACTGCAAGTCATATTACATACTAAAAATACAGCTCTTGAAGTTCTGAAAAGGGAAATAATTCGTCTTACCTAAAATGCTCAGGATCTTTTGGGGGGGAGGGGCGGGGTGTGAGAGTGGGCGGCAGGCAGGAGGAGGGCAGAGATCAGAGAGGATGAGAAGAGAAACATCGGGAAATTGCTGTCCTGAACAACCCTCTGTGTCTGCAGGCACTGCTATTACCAGCCCCCGGCCGCCTGTTTCGTGTCCTTTCTCCAGCACATGGTGAAGCTGCAGTAGGAATGCGCCTTTGTTCTTCTAATAAAGTTGCATGGTCTCTTGAAGAATCACTTTTGTTTTCTTTTTTTCCACCCAGCCTTTCAGAGGCCCTGATTACCAGCGTAGTGGGAAAGAAAAGAGATAAATACCGAGGGCCAAAGCAAAACACAAAGGGAGCAAGATTAGAAAATTGAGAACTGTGGAGCGGGAACAGTTCAGTAAAGTAACGTGGTCACTAGGAGGAAGGCACTGGTTCAGGCTTACCTACTGAATTAGCTCATTTTTAAGTTGAGTCATGGCTAATTAATTTTCATGTGCTAAAGCAAATTTGCATCTATTGAGCATGTACTGAGAGTGACATTTATTGAAAATTGAAGAGCTAGGCGGTTTTATTCCTGACGTGACAGAAACGGCTCCCAAGAATGATTTTTCAGTCCCCTGCAAGTTGCAAGGCCTCGGGGATGCTTGACCCGTGGAGGAGCCCGGGAGTGGGCATTGGAACAGGTTGGATCCAGTTCTAGCTTGGATGTTTGCTGGCTCTGGGACCTGTAACAAGCCATTCAGAACCTTGCTAGGATCCAGAGCTGCAAATTAGACTTGGTGCCCAGCCATCCTGCACCCGTCCTTGCCCACTTCCTCTGCCTTCTCACTTCCCAAACTAGAAATGATGTGAACAGGGGACGGAGGGATAGATCTGCCCCTTCACTGGACTCAGCCCTCCCCGAAGCTCATCCTGTGATAGACACACAGAAAGATTTTCTGCAGATATTTGTAAAATTTTACGTAACCTCTCTCAACCTTAGTCTTCCCATCTATGAAATGGAGCTCCCACATGCCTGATCTATGTTAGTTTTGAGAACATGAAGATGTACAGACAAAATTGCACCGAAACTAAACAGCAATATAACCCACTTCTGTATGGGGCTATTAGTAACTAGCTCTGTAATATGTAATTCACATTTTAAAGTATGTGCCTACTTTCTTCATGGATTTGGGGCAAGTTAACATTTCTGAATCAGTTTCTTTGTCCAAAGAAGTAGACTGGCACATCAATCTTTAACTGGGGGTCCCAGGGGGTTCTCTAAACCCCTGAATGGTATGTAAAATATGTTTGTACTTGTGACTTTTTTCCTGGAGGGAACAACTACATGAAAGTCAGATTTGTAAAGGGGTCTCAGTTACCACAAAGTTAACTGGTCCCTTAAATTGTGTTCCATACACCTCTGAGTCTACAAAGAATTCTGGCCTAAAAAAAAAAGATTCCAATTTATGATCACGTAATGAACTCAAATAAGTGGTTTCAGTCTACTGTTGCACACAGTAGTACACTAAAGCCAGGATTCCCAGATTTAATGCTATCCACTTGGTTACTAATTGTTGGCATCTTCTATAACTACTCACATGTCTAATATTGCCTTGAAGGAAGTACTGTTATTTTAGATGTTCACTCCCATCTCCTTTCTGAAATGCAGTTACTTCATCCTCACCTGTGTTCCTTTTAATAGGGACTGGGTTTTGGGTTTTCAGCTGCAGAGTTGGAAGCTTTACCGGTAGGTTTGTCAGCGGAATGCATGCAATAAATATCCTTTGAAGGAGTCGAATGGCGAGAGCAAAGCTATATAGCCTAGGAGTGAATTAGAGGAGCCGCACCATTTTGGAGCCTGGCTGTGTTTGTTCTGATCTTAATGAGGCCACCGTATACCATTCAGAGAATGGCTCCAGAGAAGTTAGGCAGTTAAAATCTCTGTCTATTGAAACAACAGAGAGGCTGATTCACTTCGTTCTGTGCACTGAGCTTTCTGTCTTAATAAAGAGGTAGGAGTGCAACTATTAGATTAAAAAGTATGGAGAGTTTTTATAGTGAGTAGAAGGATGCGATCCTCAGATCTGTTTTAAGAATCCTAGTCATTCCTGACCCAGGGGGAAGATGCTGACAGTATGATGACCTCACCCTCTTTGAGAGGGGAGCACCCTCCAAACAAAGACTTAGAAGAGTGCAGTGAAAAAACAAGAGAGTGGGAGGCAGTAGATGGAGTTTCTATTCATGGCTCTGCTACTAAACCATCAGTCTCTTTCTGATGCTGAGCCCCTTAGGCTCGCTGTCATCTAGGGGCTCCTTCCAGGGCTTTTGTAATTGCACGCATGCATGTAATTGTATGTATGCATGTCATTCTGTGTATACATGGAACTGTAATGACTATAACAATAGTGAGAATTCTCATGGAGTGTCAACCGTGTGCCACAGTGCTATTAATGGGCTTTACAATGTTTTTCATTCTTACAGTAATCCTGTTGGGTAACTGATATCATCTCCGTTTCAGGGGGGGAGGAAAACTCATCTCTGAGGAAACTCAGAGAAGGCAAGCAGTTTGTGCAGGTGCTGCTACCCGCCACTCCTCCCTGATTTCTCCTTCCTCACAACCTGGTTTTCAATCCTCAGCTCTTGCCTGGTCTTTTCAACCACTTCCTAACTGGTCTACGTCCCTCCAGCTTTATCTTCTTCCTCTGGCATCCATCATTTTTTTTAAGATGTCAGGTGCTGCGTCACCTGGAAACCTGACCACCCTCTCACCCCCCACTGGATTGGGTTACCCTCCTCTGTGTCCCAGGCTACCTAGCGTGACTTCTCTGGTCGGCTTCATTAACAATAGCATAGCAACCAAAATGGAGTCAGTGTCTGCTAGCTGCTGAGTCCTGCTCTAAACTCATGCTACGTATTAACTGAATCCTCACGATAACTATCTGATGTAGGTTCTGTTAATACTACATTTTACAGACGTAAGAATGTGCCCATGCTCACAAAGCTGGAGTTTCAATGCCAGACGCACGTGAGAGCCTGGTCACTCAACCTGAAGTACCACCATCACCAGGAAGCCTTCTATGATTCTCTCCTAATCTCTAAAATTAATTAATTAATTAATTAATATTTCAAAAAGTCCGAATGAAGCTTGAAATTGAAAACAAGCGCTTCTTGGGTGTCTAGCAGACAGACTGGTGGGACTAAAAGAGTCTGTTGTCAGGGACAGCATGTTTTATGTTTAGTTTAGCTGCACTTAGCTAAAGCAGCACACTTCCACAAGCCTCATGCTTCCTACTTCCCAGGTAAGCAAAGTGAGGCTAGGGTGCTGTGAAGGAACTTGCCTAGGGCCGAGTTCTTCCACCTCCATGTTCTTGCCATCTGGGGCTGGATAATTCTTTGTGTCGTGGGGGGTTGTCCTGTGTATTGTAGAATGTTTAACAGCATCTCTGGCCTCTACTTCCCTCCAACTGTGACAACTAAAAATGTCACCAGGCATTGTCAAGGGTCCCCTGGAGGGCAAATTTACCTCCCATTGAAAATCACTGGCCTGAAGTCTCATGCTGGCAAAGGGCAGTTGGAAAACTGGCTTTCTAAACTGTCAATCCAGCTCGCTCCCCATCTCCCCAAGTTGCCTCTCATTCTCATTCTGATGAGGAAGACAGTGGTCCATGAGCTGCTTTTGCGTGTTAACCTTTCTTTCATGAAATGTTCTTTTTAAAGCATGGAAATTGTTTGGTGACTGACCAAAGAGGAGCTCACAAATGATTGACTGGGCTGCTTTGTTGATTGAATCTGGTTGTTCGATGCTGCCTGATTGTCTTTTCCTAAACCACTTGTGTGTGTGTGTGTGTGTGTGTGTGTGTGTGTGTGTGTTGTCTGGCAGGATTTGCTAGAAAAAGACATGCGTATCAAGTTTTTATTGCCTCGAGGCTTGTGTGAATCAGCACCTTCATTTGCAGAGTTTCTGTTTGCCAGATCTTCTCCATCAGAAGTGTTGCTTGACCGTGTCAAGCATTTTGGTAGGTAAAATTTTGGCACTAAGTGTGCTAATGTGTACTGCTGCTGTTTCTTGTGAGAAGGCTTTGAAAGGGTTGTTGTTTCTCCCAGGGTTTTGACCTTCGGAGAAAATTGCTTATTCATAAATTGTCCCTCCTTTTGGGGCTACTTGCTACCCTGAGAATGGGTCTTTGGAGCCCCCGACCCCGAGAGAGAATAGCAATGCTTTGCGTGTGGCCGGGAAACTAAGCAAGCTGGTGAGCCTGGCTGGATTCTTGGGCCAAAGCCTCCTGTGGGTTCCCAGGAGGCAGCAAGAGAGTGGGGATCTTGTCCTGTTTCACTTTGGACATTTTTTCCAATTACGAAGGTAATTTTCTGAGGAGGAAAAGGCATGCAGTATTTAGACATGCTCACTGTAATAAAAGAAATACTGCGGAAATATATAGAGTTATAACTAAAAGGCCCCTTTTCATCTGTTTCCCCCTCTCCACCCCACCCCTCCCTGCCCTGACCAGCCTCAAAGACTATGAGGAACTTGCCCTGCCTCCTTCTGAGCTGCCTCTGCTTTTACGTGCATCCATGTGCACTCCTAATTGACATGGTTCTTTCCCGTCTTAAATGGGACCGTAGCGGACATACTGTTCTGCAACAAACCCTGTGACTTCATCAGTTTTAGGCATCTTTCAAAGCAAGGGCTGACTTTGTTCCCCCCCCCATACCCTAATACCTTTATTTCAGTTAGCAACTTGATTGACAATTTGGAACTGATAATATCTGTGTTACTTATAAGTACTAATTGCTCAGATTTCAGCCTGCCTTCATGAATCTGTTAATGAACACTCTTAAAATGTATAGACTTATACACATAATTAAGTGGAAAAACCCCTTAAAACCTTAATTGAATATTTTATTTATTTTTTATTACTAATTTTGTTGTTTACATATTTATGTGTATATACACACACACGCACACACACACACATATTACATCATTGCATTCCCTGGGATTCTCCCTCCACCTTATCAAATATGAACCTTCATCTTAGTCTTCTTGTGCTCCTCTCTTCCCTGATTTCTCCCTCCCCCAACCCCCTCCCTAGCTCCTTGCCCCAATTCTGTTGTTAGCATATTTTGACTTTTCCTTGTCCTTTTGTTTGTTATTCCTATATCCCATCTATAGGTGAGACCATATGGCTTTTGTCTTTTCTTTCTGTCTTATTTCTGCTGTTACCACAAATGTTTCATATTTGTTGGATTTGGTTGCAGAATAGTATTTCTGATATTGGGTGAGAAAACATGCAAATCGGGGTGCTTAAACTTACAAAGGGGGACAACTGGCTTTTTAAAGTCTTGCAGTAGCAAGACCATATAAACCTTTAAAAGAGGTAAAACAGGTTTACTTATTAAAAAGGACAAAGCAAACAAAAGTCACCGGAGGGGTATACAAGAAACCCCTTTAATAATCTTACCACACAGTCCAGTCTCTAGTCCAAAGAGCACATGGTAGCCATGTGCGTCCACAAAATGGCGGCTGACACACCTTCAAATAGATGAAGAAGCCAAGATGGCACTACCACTCCTTCTTCAAAGTTACAGCCCCCACTCACTCCGAGCCAGAAGAAGCCAAGATGGCGTCGTCAATCCTTCTTCAAAGGCCGGAGATTCACATCCAACGAGGAAAACCAGGATAGAGTTGTCAATTCTCCTCCAAAAGGCACAACTCTGGCATTCTTTCAGCTCCAACTCCAAAGTGGCCCCCAAACCAGCAAAACTCACTAAATACAGCAACACAGTAAATTCTCTTCTGTTCTCCAGAAGACTTCCAAGCTTTGCGGTTTCAAAGTTAAATCAAATTCTCAAGTACTAAATTTCCAAGTCAGCCTATACAAGTTAAAATTCTCTCCAACATCTTCCCCAGCCTCCAAGTGACCCAGGCCTGCCTGCTTCAACATCTGGAAGCTGGCAGCATCTGCTCCTCTGTTCTCTCTGTTCTCTCTGTCCATGTGTTTTGTCCCAGTCTCCTCCCTAATCTCCTGATCCTAATGCTGTCATGAGGAGGCTTGGCTTCCCTTCTCCAAGTCTGCATCCACCAACAAACGGATAGTTACTATTTTAATGCAGCACCACCAGCACTGGGGGCCACAACCTTCCAGTTTCACCACAGCCCCCCTCCAACATATCATTGTGTAAATATATATGTCCTTTTTTAAACAGCTGCATACTATTCCCATCCATCCACTCCTGTCTCAGCAATGATTTTGATATAGTCTGTATTTTTTTTCACTTATACATTGTGTGAAGGGAGTGTCTTTATTCATACTTTTGCATACACATGAACCACTCTCCCTGGGGAACACCCTAGAGGCTGAAACGTTGGATCCATAGCAAGATTTTCAGGGGCAACAGGCCAGCGTGTACTGTCTGCTGCCTCCCAGCGTGCAGAGAAGCAGGATTCATAGCCCATTGGGGAACTACCTCGTTGATAGCTGAAGAGGACTGGCCCCAAGCAGTCTGCCTGGCAAATGATGTTCTCCTTGTCTCTGCCAGAAGTCAAGGAGGCCCGTGCGCCTGTCTCGGCCCAGAGAGCTGCCTTCAGCAGATGACCTAAATCCTGTTGTTGGGGCACATGCATGAATTTGGGGGCATTATTTTGGGTTAGAGGTCTCAAAGACTGAATTTTTCTATTCCTGTCAACCAGCCAACAACTATTTAGTGAGCACTTAGTATATGCTGGGTCCTATTTAGTGAGCACTTAGTATATGAGGCACTTCTATACCTGCCCATGGTAGGATTCGCTGAAGTTGTCAGAAAGGTGGGTCAATCTCTTATGCACTTGCTTGCCATGTAGTTTTGTATCTTAAGGGCTCATAGAAGAAATACTTCTTTTAGATTGTTTCAGTGATATTTCACACTTAATCCTCTTAACGTGGGCTAGTTCTGTTTGTTTTTTTGTCCCTTCCATATAAATCACTCTCTCTATAGAAAAACATCTAATTCTGTTTTCACAGAAGGCAGGGAAATAAGTTGTTTATACTTCACCATTTGACTCCCTTCACCCCCTTCCTCATTACAAACATCTCAGCCACCCAAGTGAAGTTTATTTAAACTCCCAAGCTATCCATGCAAACAAGACCCCCACAGCTAAGGCTTTTGGAGGAAGAAAGGACTGGGATTGTCTGCTACTTCCCTATGCTCTCTACTGGGTTCAAAATATTTCTTTTCATGTGTTAATTCACTACCCAGAGGTTTGGCTTTAGTTCTGTGGCTTTTTTCAGTTCTATAAATTTGGAAGGTGTTTTTATGTTGCAGCATCTCAGGGCTGGTAGGAGCTTTAGAAGTTATCATATGCCACCCCCCTACTTCTGTGTGACTTCTCTGTACAGCATATTCCCAGGGAGTGATCCTTTGGTTTTGGGGTGGTGAAAACCTTTTCTGAGGAAGAATCCGTCTCCTTATGAGGCAGCCCGTGTAGGTGCTGGTCAGCATGAATTGCCACTTCTTACGTTTGTTGGGTCAACACCAGTCTTCAGGTAATGCTTGCTGCCTCCTTAGAGACCGCTACGTGGTGATTATTCCCCTAAGTTGTGGGGCCCAAAATTGCCTGATACAGAGCACAGGAGAGCAATTCCTTCCTCTTGCCTGCATATATTACTTTTACTGAGGCAGCCAACCTAAGAGACTCACTATGGCAGAGTGAAGTGCAGAAGTGAAAGTTAAGACAAAGTCTCCAAACTATTGTCACCAACTTTGAACCCATGTTTGGGGTGTTGGTCTTTATTAATATGATGTCTTATTAAATTTGAGCCAAAATTCTAGCCTGCTGAGATCACTAAAATTTTAGAATGAGTAAACTGTTCCTTCCAGCTTCATGAAACTGGATTTGATCAGTGTACCGTTTATACCAAATAACAGCCATTGAGAAAATACTGAGCAGGGCACCTAGGTTGCCTGCTCTGGACTTCCTTTTGGATTGGCAGCAGTCTGTTAACCATCATCCTTCGGTGTAGCCATTGAAGCGGGGAAAGAACCAGCCAGCGGCAGTGTTTTGAGGCCAGAGAAGTGTGTCTTGGCCGGTAGTATTTACTTGGTGCTAGGCCCACTTGCAATCCAGAAGCAGTATGTTCACTGTACTCCTTTGGTTTTCAGCCCAATACTCCCATTATAAAAGGAAATGAGGTTAGTCTGGCATAACTTGTTCTTAGAAAACTATGCCAGCTCCTGTGATGGCTTCTTCCTTTCTGAAATTCATGTAGATATGCTTGATGAGGGGCTATGAAACCTTGCTCGGGGTTGATGTTAGACTGGTGAGATTACGATTCGCTGGACAGCCCCCTTTTCCTCTCTCGGAAATACGGAAACCAGAGAGGTTTTCTTTCCACTCCTTCCCCCCCCCCACGCCTCTGTTTCTACACACTCTTTGTCACCTTTCCCCGTGCTGGGCCGGCTCTCCCACTTCCCATTCCTTTTCCTAGGTGAGAGTACTCAGGGTGGTAATGGGTACTAATGGGCTAACGTGTTTTCGACAATGAGTAATCTATTTGCTTTTTGAGCACGGCCTAAATCCCAACTTGTGATTAGAATGGTGGTAATTTTGGGCACCATGGCAGGTTATTAATGTAGTGTGGGAGGCTCAAACCTTTTGTTTTCTCTGAAATAGGTGACTGCCATTTAGACTCCATGTATGGCTTTCTGCCAATTGTGTTGGGGCGATTTCAAGCCAAATTGATTGGTTAATTGCTTGTGGTCATCCGGCTTTTCAGCTGCCTGTGTAGCATCCCTGGAGGTAATTAGCACTTCCAGAATTGGGGGTGAATTGGAGTTATTCATGGTCATGGCTTCTAGAGTGGGAACAGGACTGCACTAACTTATAATGGTGAATGACTCATTTTTACTTTAAAATGATTACTAAGGATTGATGAGTTTCTTTAATAATTTTAAAAAATCCATTATGGAGGAGTTTGATATACAATTGCCTTCCAGAGTCATTTAAAGTGGCCAGTTGGGTTCTATATATTGTGCAATAAACTCATTGGTAGGAAATAGCTTCAAAAATGTTGAGTATTTTCGAAAAGCAACAGGAATTTCAATTGCAGTCCTGTAACAGCACACAGAGTGAAATATTTTTCAACCAAGAGTTAGCTGAAAAGTTTAGAATGCATTTTTTTTTTCAGTAAAAGTGTCTTCATATGTAAATGTCATGTAAAAACTACTGGTATCTTTGAGTAACCCCCCAAACTTAGAATCATCACTACCTCAAGGTGATTTCTCCTTTCGGGAGCAATATTTGGAGGCAATTTAAAGGACAGACAGTAACCCAGCAGATCATCTGCAGATTCTGTCATTTCCTTTCCAAACCTGGCATTTGTCAGTGTCAGTCAGCACTGAAATTTTACCTATGGCAGTAAAGGAAGGCCTAGAGCCATCTGCTTATTTTGATTGTTCCTTTTTTATAATTAAATGGGAGCTGATGTTATCATCTTCTGAGGATCCAGCTTGAGGGTGATATGCTTTTGCAATGCAAATAAACAGTGGACTTGGGCTATTGCCGAGCCTAGGGCTGGGAAGCTATGGCCCAGCCAGCTGTTACATTCCAGTTGTTCCCATGCTGTTCAGGGTGGTCCCCAGTTCTTTGACTTGCTGGCTGGCGTGTACAACGCGCCTCATGGGGTTCTTCCAATTTTCTCTCTTTTTGCCTTAGATTCCCAGCCTTGACTAATGCTGGAATTCAGGGAAGGCTAGAGGGGAAAACACAGGAATGTCTTTCCTCTGTCGTTCCAGTGAACAGACAAATCATACCCTCTATTGGGGCGTGTGTGGGAGGCGGGGGAGGTTCTAGAGAGGACATGTTTTAGACAAGTCTTAACTTTTTGCTTTTGAGCAGCTCAGAAATGGAGGGGCAGTGCCTGAGATCTCTCCTGGTCAGGCTTTCTGATCAGAGCTTCCAGCCTGCTTTTCTACTTCCTGTCTTCAATCACTTTGATTTTTACTTTCACTTGCTTGTCTATTCTCAGCCTGTCTCCTTTCCTGGACTAAATGGATCAGATTTTGTTTCCTAAAAGGACATAAAATTGCTCTTTGCTGGAAAAGGTAAACAATCAATGGTGTGGGGTGCATCTGCGTGTGTGCATACGGATGGATTGTGAGGAGTGGGTAAGCTTCTTTTTTGAGGTCTGTTTATCATCCTAATAGCTCTTGGGGTCCTGAAACTGAGTTCAAATCCTAGCTCTGCTTCTGTGTGATCTTGGGCAGAAGACATATGCTTTTTGAATTCCAGTTATCCTGTCTTTGAAATGAATGATAGAAGCATTTCTCTGCTAGTATGGTAGTGAGGATCAAGTGAGTTAACCCTTGTGGGTTTATAGTAATTATTTCTAAGACGATCAGAGGAAAATGTGGGAAAGAGGGTGCTAGCACTACCTCTTTAGTTATTCCCTCCCACCCCCAACAGCAGACAACACCCAGACAAGAAAAGTTTTTTTTTTTTCTCTCCTGAGGATCAAGTGTTTGACCCAGAGGAAATTGCACAAGTCATCTATCCCCAAACTGTTTCTGTCCCCAGAGAACAAACTAGATCTTCTGAGGGGGATCAATCAAAGAGCTGTCTTCAGCAGTGGGAAGTGTCATGAGAATAAACAGCTGTTCCTGCCACCCTGCATACCCTCCTGCTGCTAAATGAGTCTAGGGAAGAGGAAACTAGTCATCAAAGGCTTCTGCCACCTGTGCACAGCTGGTAGTTCCTGAGGTCACTCCTGTAGTGACTAGAGGAGGCACTTTACCCATGGGGCGAAGTTGCTGGTCCAGCCATTCCCTGAGGCCTGAGGACTTACTTCCTCCTCCGCCTACCAAAAGGGGAAACTCCTTTGTGAGCTGGGACACCCTTGTTTGAGATTCTCCTAGGCTATCCACACTGCCATTTGGGAATAACCAAAGTTGAGAGATTTTCAGTGTGATGAAAAAGGAGCTGGATTGGGCTTTCTTCCTTTTCCCTCCACCCTTATTAAAAAGGAAGCCCATTCCCTTGAGCTACTTGCTGCCAGGTGTCACTATCCGAGGGGGTACAGACCTCCCTTTTCCCAGCCCTAAGGTTTCCAAGCCTACTGACAATATGGAGGGCACCAAGGTAAAGCTAGTCCCTTGTTCCTGAGGGGGCAGGGTGCCTGGTGACTACTAGAGGGCAGCAGAGGGCCAGGAGCAGGTCTCAAAAGGCTAAAGGACCAAGTGGCAACCAGAAGAAAGGACACAACTCCCTTGTTGGCAAGGGACATGTAGGATGGTCCCCAGTCAGATGAGACAGGTGCATCCAGGAAGTGTTAACAGAAAATGACTGAGACACATTACGATGGGTCCCCTGCACTGGTATATACTGTAACGGCACAGGAGGCAAGGCCAAGGTTCAGTTATGGGGGATGGAAAACATAGAGCCAGAAAGATCAAGAAATCACCAGTGGTTAGGCTGAGTTCACCTCAAGGTCAGAATAGGTCATGGTTCAAGAGCTAGAATTGGAATGATCAGCTTGATCGTTGATTGAATCTAGTTTAAGAAGACACAATAATAGAATTGTTAAGATTGTGGACTTCAGGGGCTGGGTACGGTGGTGTACACCTTTAATCCCAGTCTAGGAAGGGAGGCCAAGACTAGGAATCGCTTGAGTCCTCGGGTTTGTGAACTGCCCAGAGCAACATAATGAGGTGTGGTGGCGCGCACCTGTAAATAGCTGGGCATGGTGGCACGCACCTGTAATCCCAGCTACCTGGGAGGCTGAGGCTGGAGATCGCTTGAGTCCGCGGCATCCCTGGGCAATGTGAGTCTGTGGTTCCCCGGGCAACGTAGCGAGACCCAGACTCAAAAAAAGATTGTGAGATTGTGGACTTCAGAGTCACAGAGAAACTTGGGTTTGAATAACTTCTCTGCCACCTTTTCGCTAAATATCTTTTTGTTAGTTTCCCAGCCTCTCTGAATCACTGAAATCATAGATATTCAGTTGTTTTTTTATCCAGTTGTTTGTAGCAAGATCCAGGTTGCTGATAGTAGCTTCCCCTCTCAAAGTTCTTTCCATTTGGAATACTTATTCTTTGTCTGCCAGCTGCTCCTTGGTGCTGCCTGGGGCCCAGCTGGTCAGGGGTCTGCTGGTTAAGAAAATCCAGGTAGCAGAGACCCAGGGACCATAGGATGGAGGAAATGTAAAGGTCTTTAGCCAGGAGTCTGAGGTAAATGAATTCGCATAAAAATAAGGAAAGCAATATTTTGACTATTGCTAAGATGACTTCTTTCTTCTTTATTTATGACTCTTGTAATAGAAATAACTTCAGCTGAAAGAAAACCTGCCTAATCAGATAGTCCATTTGAGTGTCCAGCCAGGCAATAGTTCAGCTACCTTGTTACAGTGACGTGACCAATGTAATAGGGCTTCCCAAATTTAGATCTTGGAACAGATCAAGGATATTACTGAAAACCTTGTGAAGTTTGAAAAATGGTTGTAGTTTAGCTACATAAGTGACCAGAGCCTTACTTCCAAGAGCGATGAGCTCTGTTTTGTTTTCACTGTACTTGTATTTGGAGAAATTTTTGAAAACACACAGGGTTGGGGTTAGGATACATTTTACTACATACAGAGTTTTGAATACTACCCTGTTTTCTACGCAATGTGTACGTGCAATTTCACATGCCATTAATGATTCACCTAAGTGGGATTGTTCATATGCACAATGTATTTAACCAGGTCCATACTGATGTACATTTCAGTTGTTTCCATATAAATAATGCTGCAAAAAATAATTTGTGTACATGTATTTTTGTGTTCATTTCTGATATGTTTCCTTGAGTGTAAACACCTCAAAGTATAATTACTACATCAAAGAAAGCAAACTTTTAAAAAGATCTTGATACTTAATGCCACCTTATCCTCCAGCAGGGTTTTTAACCAATTTATATATCCAGGAGCAGAATGCTTTCCTTGTTGCATCCTAATCAACATTGAGACCTATTATAAAGAATCTTCCATGTGAACTTGCTCTAACTTGGTCTCCTGCTGAGAATCTCCACTTCAACTTGCACTTTTTTAATGGCCAGGGCAAGGCTCCCTTCCTTCATCCTTTTACCACTTTAATATCTAATTTCTTCACATGGTAGCTACCTGAGAAACAGTGATTTTGATTTTTAAAGAAAATAGTGTGCTGATGATGAGATTCTCTTCACCTTTATTTCCAGAACTATAGTGAAGGTCATAGACAAACATTTAGATGTTTACATGCACACAGAGAGACACATTTTAATACCACTTGCAGGGACAGGGCTGGGACAATAAGTGAAAGTTGTCATTGTTGTAGTTACCCACCTTACTGGAGTTTGGAGAACAACCTCAAGGCCCAGAATTACTAAAATACACCATTACCTCACGCTTCTGTGCAGTAGTTTCTCAGTAAACTTCTCAATGAATGTTGGAAGACCACCTATTTAACCAGCAGTAGGTACAATGAAGCCAAAAGGGCCTAGAATGCTCTTGGTGGTGGCATTACCATTTCTGCTCCTAACTTACTGTGTTGAATTGTAGTCAAACTTGGGGATCTCACTTGCTACCTGTGATTCTGGAGGAGAGCATCGTAACCAAGCGCTGGCCCCCTCTTTTGCCAGTTCTTGGGGAGGTAGTTCTTTCTGCTTCTGTCGCCCTTCACAGTCTCAGGTCCTCTCATATTTATAAGACTGCTTTAATAGTCTTGTCTTGTAATTACATCTGGAGACAGGAGACAGCATCTTTTGATAGTTCAAGTCCCAGCGCATTTAAATTGCCCTCCTAATGCTGTAAAAGAGTCAAATTATATATTCTGGTTTGCACTAGACAGCAATAAATGTCAAGGTGCCACCCACTCTGGTATTTAACTCCTTGGTGCCATCTGTTTTGGTGTTCCTCACACGCACTGAACACTAGGGTTTTCCCAGCTCCCGGCTCTAAAAGATCAGGTTGGGAGATAAATTTCGCTATTCAAAATATATTAAAAGGCAGAAGCAGTTTGTAAACACCGCTTTGGAAAGCTAGTCAGAGTATGGAAAGCTAGGCAGAGTAATAAAGTCAAGGACAGGAACCTGATTCAGTAAAGGAAACATTTCACAAGATTGTCATCTACTTTATTTTTAAAGCTGCAATAAGATGTAACGATAAAAAGGCCAATGATGCATTTCAGCCAAGTGATATGAACTCTTGCTAAACCAATTAAACTGTCAGTATACTATGGTTTCACATTTTCTATAACATACTAGGTCACCTTAGGACACTTAGTCACTTATGACTTTTTCCCACTGATGCAAAATCAATTTGGCAATTTATACTCTTACATTTCATTATGAAAGTATATTATTCTGCAAGAAAGCTGCTGGGAAAATAAGCCATTTCTGAAGCCCATTTATTCCTGTCCCATTCAGGTAGAGTTGGAAAGGAATAACACCAATCACATTATCTGATACTTTGAGACTTCTAGTAGTTTTTGATTTATAGGCTTTCTTAAGATGACATACCACGTCACCAATTTCTAACCCTGCATCCAGTTCTGAATGTTAGATAAAATTGTGGACAGTGGAAAGTGAGAATTTTGACTGGAGAACTCACTTGTGCACCTACCTTCTTTTGTTTTACAGTATGTGGGCTGAAGGGAATCTTTGCTTAAGTATGCCAGACGTCAGCTTTCCTCCATGTCCCTCTGGTATTGGGAGTTGGCAGCTCCAGCGTTCCCTCAAGATGTGGAGCAAATCATAGTGGTTCTTATTTAATACCATCGTATTACTTCATTTAAATTGTTTTGAAACTGTGAGCTACAGAATGAGAAAGCAGTTGTATTTGAGAGAGGGGTGGGGGATAAAGAAGAGAAAGGGATGGATGCTTCATCATCATCATCATCATCATCATCATCATCATCATCATCAAACTTTCATTTGGAAATAGCTTCTCCTTTTCTCTCTGGGACAAATATGACACCGCCTTTGGAAATACCAATGGCAGTAATAAAATGCACAAGACACAGCCTTAGTTTTAGGTGCTCATTAGCAGAGTAGAAGACAGATCTGTTCACATTAGATCATACAGCAAACAAGAGTGTAATTAACACTGATGGCATAGCCCTTTTCTTCTGTTATGAACTTAACAAGGGTTTCCTTTAACCCTCCCTTATGACTATTACACTTGTAAATATATCTTCCTCCCTCCACCACCAGCTTAAATCCAGGTATGTGCTTCAACCAACTATGGCTGCATTAATATTGGGCTGTTTAAATTAGAGATTAAACTTGAGATCCTCTGCTGTTTTTGGTTAAAGTCATGGTTTTAACTTTATTAATTTCCATTGAACTTGTGATCAAGTATCTCTACTTTGCCCATGATACCAGGACTATGTGCTGCTCAGGTATTTTCTACCCTCACTGACTGGGGTCTTTCCAATATGAGGACATCTCTCCTGTTTGTGTATTCTTCCTTAGATTCCAGTTTGAACATCTGAGAACACAATGAATGAGAAGAGAAACTTGGAGGAGGAATTGAATGATTGCAGTGAGAGTCACTTGATACTTTCTATATGGCTGAGGAAGGTATTAGCACTAGGGTTAGCTGACTTTCCATGCACCTGCCCTATCTCATTTCAACTCACAACAACCCCGTGAAGTAGGTAATACGATTCCCAACTTGAGAGATGAGGACTGTAGTGCGTGGAGATTTCAGTAATTTGCCAAGGGAATGATGCTTGCAAGCGGTAGAGCTGAGGCTCCAATTCAGGACTTTAGCTCTGGCTCCAGTATTCCACTGGCTCTCTGGGTTAGTTATTGTTGCTGCAGTGAAGTCTTGATCTGTATAGGGAGTTGATAGCACATAACAGGGATCCAGAAAGTGGGTGAAGAGACAACTTTGGCTTTTTTTTCAGAATTAAGAGTCATTTCTTGCTAAAATACCTGCTAATTTTAGAATATTGAGAAGTAGAGAAAAGATAGATAAGAAAATAATTCACTTGTAATATTACAGCCCAGAGTTAACCACTCTTACCGGCTTGTCTAAATAGACTTCAACATTTTATATATTTATACAAGAAAGTTTGTAATATATAGACCATTTTTACTCAGTTTTTTAAAACAAAACAATATTTTGTGAAGATTTATCCTTATTATGTTTTGTTTTGTTTTTTTGAGACTAGGTCTCGCTTTGTTGCCCAGGGTAGTCCCGATCCTGCAGACTTAAGTGATCCCCAGCCTCAGCCTCACAGGTAGCTGGGATTACAGGTGCCTGCTACCACTTCGGGCTGCTATTTTGAGACCAGGTCACGCTATGTTGCCTGGGGTAGTCTCGAACTCGTGAACTCAAGTGATCCCTGGTTTCTTGCCTCCCAGTGCTTGGATTACAGGCACTTGCCACCATGCCTGGCTTCCCATGTTATCTGTTATTAATATAGATGTCAATGTTATTTTAGTGGATATGCTGTATTCTGTTGTTTTGGGTGTATATAACATTTTTACCTAATCCATCTTGGATATCTTAATGAGAATCAGTTCTTTGGTTTCAGATGACTCCTCTGATGTCACAAAATGTCTTGTCATGTAGCTTATTAATGTTCAGAATATGTATTTCATTATTAGGTAACTCTAGTTGAGTGTACATAACGTGGCATGCTTCTCTCCAAGCTGTTGGTTTCTGAGGACATGGCCCAGATGTTCAACTTTGAGCATTTCTGCTTAGACGTCCACAGGCAACACTAAAACCCAGTAACCCTTGTCAGAGGCAGCGAGAAGCATGGTGGTAAAACACAACATAATTTAAGGAAAATGGCAACTCTCTTTTTCCTGGAGTTCTCACTGGGGAATCCTCTGGGTTAAGTTACTAAAGACTTTGGTTAAAAATCAATTGTTTCTGTTTAATCAATGTCTGTTAAGTCAATCATGGTATATTCATGCGTGGATTAATATGAAGTGGTTAATGACAGTGCTTTCAAAGACTATATCAAGCTATGAAATAAAAGATCATGAGATAATTCTAAAATTTTATCAAAATGAGGTTTTTTTTTTTTTTCAGTTTGCTGAAAAGGACATATGTATCTATGCTGAAATACCTGGGGGCATTTTTGAAGATGGTGGGATAGCTGTTCATTTTTTCTCTTCATAGTCTCCTGAATTTTCGAAACATTTAGAGCAATATGTTTTTGTTTTTTGCTATAAAAATGTTCTCTTAATTGAAGGAGAGAAAAAGTAAGTCAATTCATAATGTTTAATTTTTTTTAAGGACCGTTTTTGCAGATTTACAGTGTGCAGGGCATCCTACTGGTATCTTCACAACCATATTGAAAGTTTTCATTATGGCACATTGGAGGAAGCCATTTGCTTACAGCCACACCTAGGGGTTAGGGCAGAGTCAGGCTTTGAACTTGAGTCTGTCTGTTTACAGAGAATGGGGACAAGATAGAGGAAAGTTAATTTTTTTCTTGACTGGTTATAAACTGTGTAGTGAAGGCAGTACTGAGAGAAGGAAATCCAAGTTGGTGGTCAGGGTAGATTGCTATAGAACAATCCTGCTGGTGAAACTTGGGAGGTTCCTTAGACACCAGGGGTTAGTTAGCCCAGGGGCTCTGCATCCCTGGGGTTAATAACATCTAACCTCATAGCTTTATTGGGAGGATTAAATGAAACAATGCATGTAGAGGGCACATGGTAGGCGCTTGCCAATAATGGTAGCTGGTATTATTATTTCTCTCATTTAGGACCTTGCTTGTTATAGGGATTAGAGGCTTGGAGAAGCCTGAGGCAGGACATGTTTACCCTGGTGAATCCTGTCACATCTTAATAGTCCTCAAACATTCCTGACCATTTGAAATGCCTTGTATTTGAACCTTTCAAATAAACAAGCCCTAATCAGCTTTGTGGACCTTACCAGCTTTTTCAGAAAACGACTCTGCGTTTGGGGGGTTATTTATTTACTCTTTGAAAATAGGGATTGTGTAATACAAGGGAAGCAGGAGGTGATTGGTTTGGAGTTAATGGACAAGCTTTTATTTTATTTTTTTTTCCCTTTAACCTGAGGCGGCTTGATTGGGTTAGGCTCCTTTAAGACTCTTAGAGAGTCTGGGAATTTCGAGAACAAAAGCTCTGCAGGGAGGCCACCAAAGACAGCAGGCTCTTCACCAATCTTTGTACATTGTTAAATTTTTCTTTCTGTTTTTTTTTTTTTCCTCTTCAATCCATAGATTTGAGTGGCATTATCTTGAAGCCATGGAGATTGAAGAAACAACCAAGGTTGGCCTCTCTTTGTTGAGCTTATGAAAGCCATATTTAGTTTTAGGAGGAATGTGTTTTTCCCTTGGGAGGCCCCTCTATACCTGCAGCCATCAGAAATTCCATATTAAAATCCCACATTTAAGTCTTTACAGCTAAAGTCTGCTCTTGCATGTCTGGACCAGGTCCAGCTGTCAGACTGAGATATTATTGACTTTCTCTTCTCAAGTGAGGTGGTTTACATCTGCTGGCTCCATTTCTTTCCCACTCATTCTGAAACACCTTGTAATCTGGCTTTGGCCACTGCCTCTTTACTAAAACCGCTCCCCTGCAAGTTACCAGCAACAGACTCTTGCGGACTCCATTGGGACTAATTTTTCTTTCTCCTCCTTGAATGTTTCTCTCCCCTTGACTGTGACACCCTATCTGTGTTTCTCTCCTGTCCCTGGGAGCATTTCTTTTCTCCTTTTGGATGCAAATCTTCCTCTTCCATCCAAGTGTTGAACGTTCTTCCAAGGAATGTTTTTTTTGAGCTCTCTTGTCCCCCTGCTCTCCATTTTCAGAGCTTCAGTTGCTACCCAAGTGTCATTAACTCTCCTGTTCTGACTTCTTACCCATGTCCCCAGTCTTAGGTTTCTTAGGGCCAACCGATAATTAAGATATTTGGTCTTTTATTTGGCCTTTTATGAGGCATGCATTGTATTATGTACTCTGTATGCGTCCTCTCTAATCCTCCCAACACTCTTAAAGGGTGGATAGTCTTTAGTGCATTTTATATAAGAGGAAACGAGCTCAAGGAAGTTACATACGTTTGTATTTTTCCATTCAGAGCTCTTACCATCAACAGAAAGTCAGCAGGTCCAAAAGAGAATTCATTTTCCCCTGGCTCCAGACTCTAAATTCCCTCTCACTTTAAGGCAGTATCACTCTCCCACTTTCTGTTATATCACATGCAGGCTGACAGAGTTGGAACAATCAGACAGGTAATTGCTTTGGAATAATGCCCTCCCTCTCTAGTAACCCCTCCCCCGTCCCCCAAACCCAATTCATTACTATTTAGTATCTTGAAAATTAAAGTTCAAGCTCTCCTGTAGTTGAACAGGTCCCGACTACTGCTGATAGTTTTCACACACCGCATGCTCTGGGCTGCCCCAAATTAAGCTCACTCTTCAGTCCTTTCTGCACTTTCTTCAGTTTTCCAGGTAAGCACGCTTCCCACTCTGGCCCCTCCCACAGGCGGGGCCATCTTAGGTGCTGTGTGTACCCAAGGCGATCTTCTCTCAGGGACTAGAAAGACTATTAGAATGGGAGAGACTTAGCGATAGTATTTCTGTAATTTAGGAGCAACCTTCAATTTACTTTTTTTTTTTTTTAAAAGAAAATTACTTACACATGTCGATAGTTCAGGGATTGTAACTGCTGATCTGGAACAGACCAAAGGTTGAGACAAAGAGTTTGAAAGTCACTTGCATAGATAATTAGGGAAGGTCTAAATGCTCATTGGTGAGGATCGATCTTCTCTGTGAGGTGTATTTGCCGACTGCTACAAATGTTTGAAAGTGATACTATTTAAGAATCAGTTAACTGGGAAACTCCACATCTTTTTGAAGTTCAATCTCTATGTGCCAACTCAAATGCTTTACTTGGTCTGTTTGTATTTCTAGCATCTCTATGACCATTTCAGCTTTTAAAAGCCCAAATCTGCCATCGCCACCATCAGTTTCAACAGGAGCAACCCTGAAGTAGAAAGTCCAGTTATATACCATTCTTGTGAAGTCAGGCTAAAAGGAAGTATAGACCCATTGAGAAAGTTCAGTTATCTGTTCATTTCTTTGATGAGTAAGGCATGGGAGCCTGGAATTACAGTGACATCCCTCTTTAATCAGACTTGACCAGGATCGCAGCCATATGGGAAGAGAAACATCCACAATTTGCTGAATTGTCTAATTCATAAGGAAATTAGAACATACCCGAAGAGCTGATTATTTAACCACTTTCATAAAAAGGAGATAAAAGCCTGATGAGTTGTCCAGGGTTTTAACGTATATCTAGTGGAACAAAATTTATCCTATATGTACTGCATAAATACATACTTTGGTGACAGCTAGCAGAGTGCCTAGCATGTACTTGATTTCCAATTAAATTTTAAAGAATGAATTTGCTAAGCAAAACAAAGATTAAATATATCAGAGTATAAAGACATCTTCCCGATAGAGGCTAGTAAAAGTGAAAGTTTGATAGGGGTGACATCTAAGTTGAAAATGAAAACACCAAAGGTTATGTTTCAGAAAAAAAAAACTTTATTCTGAAATGTAAAATTTTAGCACTTTGTCCTTTCTTGTATAATATTATAGACAGTGTTTTCCGTGTTTGATTTAGTGTATACCACTTGTGTCAAGGGCACTAGGGGGGAGGCGAAGTTGAAAAGTGGGTCAACTCGTGGGGTCGGGCATGGTGGCGCATGGCAGTAAGTGGCAGCATAGGAAGCCACGGCCGGAGCCAGGGATCACGGTTCAAGTCCCGTGGAGGCTGGGGTGGGGGGCGGGCATGTAGCGAAACCAAGTTCCAAAAAAATATATAGCTGGGTGTGGTGGCGTGTGCCTGTAAATCAGCACCTGGGAAGCTGAGGCTGGGGGTTGCTTGAGTCTGTGGTACCCCAGGCAATGTGAGCCTAGCGATTCCACAGGCAAAAATAGCGAGACCTGGTCTCAAAAAAATTGAGTCATTTGGAAGCATCACTCTGTCTGGCGGTAGTGGGTCCTGTCCTGAAGGATTCATTTGGGAGGTCAATAGTTTTTGTACTGCCCCTATAGTTCTACAGGGAGCTTGTAGGCTGCCTACAAATAGCCAAGGCTACCTGGCATGTCCTAAGTTTCTCAGAGTAAAGTTGTTGAGTAGAAGCTTGATTCCAGCTAAGTTAGCTCACAATAGAAAATCAATTTCGTTGAAAAATAGTTGTGCCTACCATATGCTCAAATTGTGTGTATCATCTGTAGATGTACGAGTAAGACATAGTCCTTGACCCAGAGATTTATAAAAGCAGGGTCATCACCCATGAAATAGTTAAAGGATAGTATCAGGTAATCTGAGAGTCATAGCTTTGAGCAAGCACAGTAAAAATCACTTAGTTAAAATTTTCCAGGTCCAAGGAAGATGGTGGGCTCAGGTTAGGATTAGAATTTTCCAATCTGTCAGGTAAAAGTTGGAACCAGTACTCAGGTCTCCTAACTTCTAAATACCTCTTTCATTCTCTCAAATAGATGGCTATGTGACATTTTGACATGCTTGCTTTGATCAGCTCTCTTGGTGCTGAGAACTTTTTGGTGAGACCATTTTAACATGAGGGGATTTCTATAACAGCCTGCCAACCCAGCTAATAAAATGCTCGGCTACTTTTTTTTTTTATTACCAAGTAATGTGCAAAACAGACAGCCTCACCTCATCCCTCAGCCTCACCTCATCCTTCAGTCTTGAGGGGAGATCCAGGGATGAGGTGGGAGCGGGGGTCAAGGATGGAATGGGCCTCATGGATGGGGGAAAGCTCAGAGAAGGGATGAAGGATGGGGTGGGGGTCAGGCACCATCTGGCAGGCAAAGCACACATCTCCAGAGTCATGTGTTTCCCACACTTGCTCATCTTTGAAAGGCCGTTAATCATTCTGGGTACATTATCTGCACATTCTCTGAGAATTCTTTCATTTCTTGAATAGTCTGTTTCATAAAATCTGGGATTTCAAACTTTGAAGGAACAGAGTGGCGCAGGATATTTCGGTTCAAATATAGTTCCATAGTTTCAGACCCAGGTTTCAGTGGAAATCCTTGAGTTTCAGTGTTTTTTTCAGTCCTCTCAGTAATATTCCATGTAAAATACTATGGAAACGCAATGTCCTTCTGCTGTTTGAAAAGTTATAAAACTACAATATCCTGATTTTTCAAGGTCATAGGACTGTTAGTGTCTTTCAAGGTTTATCCTTCAAAATCTAACAAACCTAAATGTTTATCTGTTTTTTGGGGATTACTAATATGAATTTTCACTTCCTTAGTACAGTTTTTGGTGTACAATTTTTGTTCGTAATCTATCTGTGAAATGTAAAGACTCTAAAAGCAAACAAAGGAGTACATCTTTTAAAATGGTCATACTACGGAAGATAGGAAACTGAAGACCTCCATGGTCTGGGTAAGGATTGAGGGGAAAAGTGTCAGGAAGGTAAATGATAGCCTCTAGTAGTCTGTTTTTGTCGTGACTGCACCGTGGTGTCTGCACCGTGGTGTCTACATCTGAACAACCATGCCAGAATGTCAAATATAAATATAGGATGTCTGGTTTTTAGCAAAACATTTAAGAGTCTTCTGTAATATCCTTGTGCATAAGATTGTGAAATTTGACTGCATAACTGGTAATTAGGCAAATTCACAGCTGGTTGAGCAACTGATTCAGTGTCATTCTGGGGGAGGATGTTTTTTTGTGAAGGACCACAGGATGGTTTTGGGCTCTACCTAGGCATTCATTCTTTTTAACAAAGGCCAGGTATCTACCATGTAAAAGTTGCCCTACTTAGCACTTAGAATACAAAGGTATCTGTATTGTGACCCCTGCCCTAGAGAAGCAGATTCTTGAAATAATTGATCATCGAGACAGGCTTTTCACTCTGCAGATAAGACAGAGCTGGGTGGCGTGGTTTAATATATAGAATGACAGAATCCAGATTTCAAATGACCTCAACTTGTAGGAACTCCAGGTCAAAACCTACAAGATGAAATTTAACAGTGATAGATGTAAAGTCTTGAATTTAGGTTTAAAAAATTGCATATGTACAGGATATGAGAGATGTGACTTGGCAGCAGTTTATGTAAAAAGTTCTTGGGGATTTAGTTGATCACAAGTTTAATATGAGCCAACAATGTGGTGTAGCTTATTTTTTTTTCAAGCAAAACAATTTTAGGCTGTATTAGAAGCATGTGTGCTGATCAGACCACATCTGGAGTATTATGTTCAAGTATAGTCACCACATTTTATGAACATTGACAAAAGTTGAGTATAGCCAGAGATAGTGAGCAGGATGGGTCTAAAAATCATGTCACGTGAGCCATGAAGGAAAGAAAGAACTGGGGGGGTTTAACTACTTTGGCTTTAGACCTCAGCTTACCCCCTTCCAGTCTTAGGTTTCGCTTGCTCTCTGCTCCCCTGCTCCTCTGGACAACCCTCACCTCCCCCTAACTCGGGCTTGGTTAGCACAGGAGAGGGGCTCAGTGTTTATTGTGACATCTGTGGGGCCTCGCACCACACTAGAGAGGGTGGGTCCTCCACAATGTTTAGGGAATGAAAGAGTGAAATTTCCAAGTGTGAGGCCCTTCTATCCAACGGAGCTAATAAAAAACCACAGTGCCTGGCCTCTGTTCCCTGAATTAAAGAAACAGAAAAGGACCTTAAAAGTTTCCCAAAGTTTTTCAATTTTTTTTCTATCATGTGCTTGTGGCCTCTGCTAGGCCCTAACAGTAGTTTACATGTCTGCTTTTACAGAAATCGGAAAAAACATTGTCTCCAAAACCAGCATTTTTGAAAAAGAGCTAAAATTCAGGCACTGATACCAAAAAGCAAGATAAAAATGAGATAACCTTTTTATTTTTTATTCTCAGGTCAGGAAAAGAATGTGTAGGAAAAAAATATCCACTGGCCAGTGAAGACTTAGTCAAACAGATGCTCAGACGTTTCTGGTACAACCAGAACAACAATTTGGCAATATCTATTATTAAGGGTCTGAAAAATATTCATGATTTGATCCAGTAATTGTACTTCTGGGATTTTCTCCTATGAAAGTTATCTTGAATACAAAAAAAAAAGCCTTATGAACAGAGGTGTTTTCTGATAACAAAAAGATTGGAAACAACAAAATATTTAATAATAGAGGCATGAATGGTTATATAAACTGTGATCTATCCATTTGATAGATTCTTGTAAAGCCATTAAAATATGTAGTGTCTGAAGGCTATAAAGCTGTGTTTGTAGCTTCATACAGCTTTTTGAAAATAAATAAATCTAAGTATTTTGAATAATCTGGGAATGTCTTATACTAAAATGTGACATCAGCAGTGGCTATTCCTCAGGATGAGATGATCAACTATTTTTACATTCGGTCTTCTTTTTTCTATTTTCTAATTTTTTTTCTTTGAAAAGCGTTTAATATTGTAGATAGTGTTAGTGTGTGCCCTGTTATGTCTGTGAATACACTTGTGGATTACTGTTGTTTATATCAGGGATGTTCTGAAATGGTCAGGAAAAAAACCGAAAACATCTTTAGCACAAAATGGATTTTGATTCTAAATTTAATGAAATTAGATTTTATTTCACTTTAATTCCGGTCACATATATGTAAATAAACATCATGGACTCTTTGAGATCAAGGGTATGTTGATAAATTTCAGAAACACAGGATGATACCACTGACAAAGAAAAAGGGTCAGCATTCCAGATTCTAGAGTGTCAGGTACCTTTTGCAAATGGAGATGAAAAAGTGCCTTTCAGGTAACAGAGACTAAAGTCTTAAATGACTGACTCCTGGAGGTGAGGAGGAAAGAATGAGAGATCGATTGCAAGTGGATAAGAGTGAATGGCTTGATGTGTACAGGAGGAACCTGGATATCAGGTATTATCTTGTTAAATCAAAATCTCTCTTAATGGGTATTTAGATGTTGCTCAGATATATCAAAGTTCAAGCTGTCAGACCTCTGTATACTGTCAAAATGCATCCATTACAGGTAATTTGCACTAACCAGTGACTTTCGACATTCAATTCAGTCCAATTTTCTTCTATCAAAATTATTAGTAGCGTTCCCGATTTCCACTGTTGAATTTTACAAACAGCTTACCTTCGACAAGAAGACATGCTTGCAGCAAGTTTGATGCAAACTTTTCTATGGGCTTCCTGTCAAGGCAGGCTGCTCCCCCTCTTTTGTAATGACAGCAGATTCTTGATTCTTAGATCACTTGCACCATCACACCCCCCCCCCATTTCCCTCGTTCAAAAAGGATACTGCATACCTCAGAAAGCAGATGTCTCTAGGTGTCTTACTGGTGGGTCAGCATTCTCTCAGGGGTAAATAATGGAACCAGATTCAGCAAGAAACTTCAGAATGTTTGAAGATAGTCAAGGTTTGAAAAAGTAGTTTCAATCCACATTCACGTTTGGTGACCCTGCTCTTGACTGGCTGTTAGTGCGTAAATATGTTTCTGCTGCAATTTCCTTTGTGGAGGATATTGACGACAATACTATTAATTCGATGAATTTAATGGCAACTATTTTTGTTCCTAAACTTTTTTAAGTCTTTTCCCCTCCCCTCACCCAGATTTACACCCTCCCCCCTTTATTTGAAATATTTTCCTTCATCTTTTTTTGTATGATCTTGTTACCAAATGAGTGAGGAACACGTTGTTTTCCACAAGTGGGTCATTCCTTTGTTTTCTACCCTACATTTCTGCTAAGTGAAATCTCTTAGAGCCTTAGGTTGGTATTTCCACAGAGTCAAAGAATGGAGTGTCTTTGGAACTGGGTTTGATAGGCATTTTCCGTGAAGATGTCCTAGACTTGTTGGTGCTGACAAGAGATATTTCATCTGATAACCTGAAGGTGCAATATATCTCAATGTGTATTCTTACTTGGGGATCTGGAGAACTTGAAAGAAAGCAGTGTACTTCAAAGCTCCTTTCACCTTAACTGCAGTTAACTTGTCAGTCTCACTGATCTGGCGAGTGTTAATAGCTTGATTATTTGCCTGCAGATAACTCCACTGGAACCTCTAGATTATACTTCAGTGGGGAGAGGCCAGTGCGTCTTTGATCTCCATGTAGAGATAGAATAATCCAGAAAGAATTCTATTGGAGTGATTTATGGCAGAGACAGCATGATTTTATGAATGTTTTCCCCCAGTATGTCCAAAATATGTTGGCAAATCTCAGTAGAAGATGAACTCCTTCCATTGTTCCAACTTTCCTATGAAATGGAATTTTTGATTACATGATTTTTTTCAGCCCGTTGTTTTTATTTTTTAAAATAAAATGTTTTTAAGAATAAGTATCTGCTGGTAGTTAAACATGTCAAATATCGGTACTTGGTGAGGACAGGGGAAGATTTATGTTGAAAGGAGCAGATGGTACCCCATGGGGTGGAGATGATGTGGTAAATTTGCTTTCTTCACCATGTACATAAGGTCGTGTACAAATGGTTAGAAAGCAAATGAAAGGTACCCTTGAGGGCCTTTGCACTTAGATGTCAACTTTCTTCCAGGAAGAGCTATTTTTCTTTATTTTCGCTTTTATTCAGATCTGGGCCCCAATATTGTTTGTTAGTTTCTCCTTTTTATCGCTGGTTGTTTAGTGCTGCTTCATCAAGGGCTTAGATTTCTCTTTGAAGTAGCTGAGGCCCACATCTCTAATGCAGTCTCTAAAAGCCTTTAGTAATAAATTAGACTTGCGCTGGTAACCTAGGCAGCCTATTTGGCCTAACTGCCTCTAGCCTTGTCTGTACAGCATTTGAGTCTGTGGGGGTAGATAAGCCAGAATGACTACTGGTGGCTTGATGACTCCTTGATGACTCTGGAGCAGCTTTCTTGTTTGTCTCTCTGTGCATAGCCAAAGATTACAGATTTTCAAGGCTAAAAGTCCTCCCTCCTCTTTCCCACCTCAGTCTGGGTTCTTTCCACATCTGACCTCCCAGAGCACATACTGTTTGCGTGGCTATAGGCTCAGCACTTAATGTTCTTGTTTTCCAGTCATTTCTTGTTTTTCTACTTCCCAATTAGTTTGCAGTTCTATAAAGCTGGAGAGAGACCACCGTTCCCAGAGTAATTCCTTTATTGACAAGGTGTATGTGGTCCAGTGATGCATTTTTGTTATCACATAATATATGACCAAAGGAGGAAATGATACAAGAAACACTGGACTCCATGAGGTGAAAGAGAAAAACGTGGTGGACAGAGGAGGCATTGAAACTAGACTCTCACTAAATACCGATTAAAATAATGTTAGCTCCATCACAAAACATAAATGGGATATTGATGAGGCTATTAGTGTTTGAAAGACTTTTGTCTAGACTGGTTTGGGATTCTGTACCCCAATACTGGCCAAAGACTCAGGGATTATGCGGCTGAAGATCCTGTGGTTCCCCTCCCTCCACTTTTGTACAAGCTAAATCGACCTTTATTGTATTTCCATTTTAATTGTGCAATCCACTGCAATAAAACAATTCTGAATTGGGTGTAAAATTCCATGTGAGACCGGAGACATGAACAAGACACTATCTCTGCACCCAAGTTGCTCATGTTCAACTCCTGGAGGTAAGTCATGAGCTAATAGTTGTCACAGGATGGAATACACTACTACAGTCACAGAGGAAGGGGGATTCTATTTGAAATTAAACTAATGAGGTAACCAGGTTAGCCCAGTTCATTTACCTGATAGCTCTTTGCCTTTAACCAAAGTGGAAGAGTCCATGAGAGCACTCTTTAATTTGTGTGTCACCCAATGAGATTAAGGGAAAAAAATGGTACAGGCATATTCTGTGGGCACAGGACTCTAGCAAAGCAAACTTAGGCTCAAGAACCCCAGATCCTCGTGGTTAAAGCTTAAGTCTGTGCTGTGGTTAGAGACCTCTTTCCTGTCTGTCTCTTCTGCCTACCCCCTCCCCCTCCTTCACTGTTCCTGGGCATTCCCCTCAATCAGTCTTCTTGGTGTCTTCCTCTTGGAATCCTGTGGGCCTTGTGCCATCCTGTGCTTGGGTAAGGAACAGTCACTGCTTATTGGTTCCCAGTGCCACTCAGACCTCTGACCAGAGAGCAGATGATAGTGTGAGACAGGTGCTTGGTGCTCAGGGCTAATCAGAATCCAGAGCCAGATTTAGGAAAGCGAGGGAGAAGACCATGCAGTTGAAAAGCAAGTAAGAAAGGGAAGGGGTGGGAATGGTGCCAGTCAGCCCCCTACTGGCTGCCCACAGCGTTGCCCTTTGCTTTTTTGGGCAATGGCTGTAAATAGAGCGCCACAAAAACTGGTTTCCATGAATTGCATTGCTCATAATAGCAAACAGTTGGGAATGGTGTGTAGCCCGCAGATAAGCCACTAAAAATTATATTTTCAAAGATTTTCACCGACAGTGAAAAATGACAAAATAAGGCATGTAGAAAACAAAAACATCAAACAGTATACTTGATCACAGTTGACTGTTTATACACACATAGAGAAAAATACTATAAAATAATACTACAATGTTAATGGAGATTTTTTTGAGTGGTGGGATCATGGTTTCTACTTTGTATTGTATATAATGTAGATTTAAAAATTTTATTATCAGAAAAATCAACTCACTTTCCCATATGGAGAAAATGATTTTTTCCTAAGAACAAAAATAATGTATTTGTATTAGAGAAAGCATTTTAAATAAAAAGGGTTAAATAACAGGAAAGCAGTGTTTGAAGAGGTCTTTCTTTAAATAAAGTTCAGAAAAGCTATCACTACTTTCTGTTACTGAATAAAATAGTGAGGACTCAAATACTGGGTTAATGCAAGATATCTGAAAATAGGTCTTTGCATTTAGATGGCATTTTTCATGCATGAGTTTTTGGAAATGAATGGGAACTTGTAGTTCTTTTGGCCCATCCCCTGATGAAGTTTAGTGGTAGATTTTGACAGTATCCTTTTATGGGCACAATTCAAATACATGTGAGACTCTAAACCTCTAAGTAACTTGCTGTATATCACATAACCACCTCCAGAAATCTGGAGAGATCTAATCCTTTGCTCAGTCAGTTTTACTTCCAGTGGAGAAAGACATTTCAGTAGTAGAGACTCTCTTAAAAACGTATACCTTAAATTATTTTCAAACAAAAACAATAACAACACAGGAAATTGTCTTCCTTCTTCATATGTATGATATAACTTAAAAATAATGACAAACTTAGACTGTGTGTGTGAAATGAGTAAATTCTTTGCTTTGGTGAAATATAGAAGTTGGGGCTTATGTTTGAGAATGTTTCCAATTAAACAAACAAACAAAAAAACCCTCTAATATTAAAGTAAATATTTGGTATGCAAACTCACTTAGGTTAATATGTTCTAAGTCTTTTTACTATATTCTTTTAAAGAAATTATTTGACATAGTTAATTTCTAAATCAAATGCTAGCATTTCAAATACCATTAAATATATCTACCATGTAGAAAGGGTTCTTTTGTTAGATTTTTTTTTAGTGGTGTATTATTGGATTAACCAGAAATACAATCATTCTTTTATTTGATCTGCTTCAGAAAAGTACTTGATTTGATACAAACAGAATTTCCTGGAAAACCAAAGTGATTGTCTTCATGAGCAATTTAACAAAATATTATTCCAATGAAAAAAGAGATGGACAGTACAAAACAATTTACTTTAAAAAATGAATCCTACCTTGAGGGAAAGTTCCCAGATTCCTTTTGAGTAGTGTTTGGTGCATGTAGTTGGGAATAAAAAACTGCCGCCACCCCCAAATATGCCTTTTTGTGGAAAGGTTGATTTTATGGAAGGTGCTCTGAAGGGTGGGTAGAGGTTGCTTTGAAAAAGATATCTACATAAAATTTTTGTAAGGGAGTGTACCAGGAAGATAGAGTCTCCCTATCTCTTTTCAGTGGTTAAGGCAGAACTTAATCTACATAACTGTGTATACTATACCTCCCTGGTAACCTTTCTAGCTGACCATCTGGTACCACCAAAGCTCTATCTTTGCTAAGCTATTTAACATGGCATCTGAAGCCACTCAATGAGTTACTCAGTCATACTGTGTTCTTTCGCATGTATAAGGGAGTTATTCCCGTTGTAATTAAAATTCATTTTGGCTTTTCCTCTTATCAACCTACCTGATGCTTGTTTGAGTATTTGCGAGCAAAAACCTTTAAAATGGCCCTAGGTAACTCACATACAGGCATCGGTTCCCCCTCCCAACCCCCCTAATTTGTTGGGGGAAACTGAATTTCAGTTCACTAAGAAAATGTAGGTTGGTAGAAGGTTAAAAAGCAGATGAAGACTTGCACCCTTGCACCTCTGTTTTGTTTAATCTTCAGACCTTCCACATGGAGTGAGATGTATACATCTGTTATTTTTTCAGGTGCCACAGCTAGTCTGTCTGAATGGCCCTTGACTCTTACAAAGAAATGTATAGAGATGCTGCTTTATGCAAACATCACTTGATTATACTTCTTTATTGAAAACACATCCATTTTGTTTCCCCACTGACTTTTTGCATAGGGTCCTGTATCTGCCAGATAATCAATAAATATTTGATTGATTGTTATCTTCTAAATGCACATTCAACATTTAACTTTCAAGTATTGAAGTTTCCCTGCATCTAAAGACAAAGAAGTCTCTGCTAGGAGAATGCCTGCTTGAATACTCAGAACCAGCTCCCCTAGGTCAATTGGCATGTGTGTGTTCTGCTTCGGTGTTTTAGTTTAAGTGGAACTTAATAACCACTGGATTATTTGTTGAAGCACCTGTTTGACAGTCAGGTAGAGAATCGGGGCCTTCAGTAACTGGTGAGCAATCTGGAACCCTGGGATTCCGTTAAACTGTTCATTGAATATTCTTTGATTTGGAATTCTGTGGTAGGTGGTAGTGGAGGGCGGGAGAGGTAGTGTTTACATACAAGAGTGACTCAGACTGGAATACACTGAACAAGACTGAAGATGTGCAGTTTGAGGAAGACACGCTGATAAGTAGAAGAATGTGTCCTGAAGTTGGTTGGTATCGATTGTGACTGCCAGGCGACTAAGGTTTGGTACAGGGAGTAGAAAAATGAGAGATATGAATGGAGGGATTAGCAAGAAGCACTGGAATAAAGTACAGGGAGCTGCCTTTGGAGGGTCGATGAGGCCTCAGAGAAGTAGTTAGTACTCTGTTGTAACATGTCCTGAAGTTGTGTAGGGATATCATAAGGTTGGCGTACCCCAGCTTTTAATCCACACTGTGGGAGGAAACGGTCTTTAGAATGAACCAAAACCATTAGGTGGTTTATTTTTCATAGATAGAATTCTATTTACAGATACAAGTGAATGTAAAAAATAGGCATAGAGCAACGTGTCAATATTTGAAAGTAACTCTTCTATCCAGAAGACTTCAGTCTGCAAATACTTAACAAGGTCAGACATCATGGGGCACACAAACAAATGTGTGTGCCTTTGAGCAGTTTATTTGGCTGAGAAGACCAGACATAGACATATGAAAAGCTGACACTATAAGGCCGGAGAGGCCGGTAGCTTATAGACACTAAGTGCCAGTGAATTCTAGGTGAAGGCAGCCCCCTGAAATTTTCCATGGGTCAGGAACAGTTTCTAGGTTCTGGAGTTGGCCTGAGCGCTTGGGCAGGATTTGGGTTGGCCTGACATAATGCCAGGTCTGCAGAAACAAGGGCTCTTGCCCTCTGAGAAGTTGCAATGTCTGACCTGTTCTAATAAACTCCTCCCCCAAACAGGCTTGTGCACTTAGCAGTAATAGATTGAACCATCAACTCCTTACAGCACACCTGGTTGATAATTAGTTCAATCACTTTGTGCTTCGGTCATTACCTTTAGATTTCCCAAGGATGAGCTTAATTCATCTCCCACATTAAAGTGAGTGCCTGCATGACCAAAACTCAACTGAACAGAATTTCTGTCTCTATTATGTCAATTTAATGCTGTGGTAGTTTTATTACAAAATAGGTATTGGGTTACAATTTGCCACCCAAATATCTGCCCAGCAGTTATTAATGTATGCCGTAAAAAGATCTCCAGTGGCAAAGGGCTGTCTTCTTTTTTTCCTCAAGAGCACTTCATCTGAGGGAGAACAAAGAGGAAATGAGCTGAACCTCGGATTCGAAGAATTTAGAGCTGATAAGATCAGCAGTTGTTTATTCAGAGACTTATTCTGGTTTTATAGCTGATGGAGATGACCCCTTGTTGCAAGGTTTTATAGAGCTTATTTTGTGTTTTAGCCACACTCCCTTCGCCTGTGACCTGCCGCTGGATGTTGAGGGTGGTGCATGTGCTGTGTTAGTCGAGTGGGAAGGGAAGGGGCACCTTTATTATATCGGATTACCAGCCAGATGCCTGACATGCTCGCATCTCCTCACTGGTGGCTGTTAAGAGGGGAAAGTACAGCCCTAACCACGCTTAGGAATGGTGCCAGGTGTCTGTGCAAAGGGAACCCAACTCCAGAAGGCTATAAAAATAGCCCCCAAATAGTAGGTTCTGATTTCCCACTGAGCTGACCAATAAATCCAACAGCCAGTTAATTAAAAATGCTGGGAGGAAATGTTCATCCTCCATTACCCACCTGTCCTTGGGAACACTCATTGGTACAAACGGTAGGTTGCAACTTCGCGTTTCCTCGTCCGGAATAGGAAACCCTCTCCGGGCCTTTTCACAGTAATCCTGAGATATAAATGGCCTGTGGTTTTGCCTGGTTCTCCCTCCTTGGGTGTCAGGGTTTATTTGAGGCTAACATGATGTGGGGCTTCCAAAGAGGAACCCAGTTGTTGTACTCGCCCCGGGGCTTCCTGGCACTGTTGAGAAGCGCATGTGCAGATCGAGCGCCTCCCGTCTCTCCCTTGTTCAGGCTGTGAGTTTTCCTAGTCTGCCAAAACCAAAGGGCACGCCCTCCTACCCTGGCTGTTCTTACAGGCAGGCTATCCCTGTAGCCTGATGTGCAAAGGAAGTGCTAGAGGTTAGATGTTTTCAAATTTCATCTTGATATAATACGTTTAAAAATAAGCGGCGAAGCAAGCGAACCCTTAGCTAGAGCGGACCGTCACTGTGCTGTCGTCTTTAGAGCGTCGTGAGTAGGTGCATGAGGAAAGTAGTGGCGAGAACACACTGACTTTGAGTTACCTGTTCTGGGTCTGAATCCTGATAGCACTACGTGGTCTCTGGCAGCTGCGCTCCAGTTAAGCGCCCATCCAAGAGGATGCTAGGGTGAACAGATGAGATCCTTGGTTGGAAAACACCTGGCACTTGGTGGCGGTGCGGTGAATGTTATTTGAGTCTGATTCTGTTTACAGACTTAATGTCCTCTGTTGCCTTATGTTTTGTAGCCGTCCCTGTCCAGGTAGGCTCATCATCATTTCGAGTAGCTAGAGAAGAATGTTGGAGCCGTCGGTGGGCTGTGCAGGCTTTCATTATTCTCAGGGAACCAGGTACCCAGGCACACCAGGCAGGGAGGCTGGGCCAGTTGTCTGAGAAACGGGGAAAGCTGGGCAGCAGGGGCAGGCGAGTAGGGGGGCTGATAGGCAGGCGAACACCTAGCCAAGAATTTTCACTTTTTCTGGGCTCTCTCTCTCTCTCATGCTCTCTCTCTTTGTCTCTCTGTGTCTCTCTGTCTCTCTCTCCCTCTCTCCCTCTCCCACTCCCTCTCTCCCTCTCCCTCTCTCTCCCTCCCTCCCTTCCTCTCATTCTCACATTCCCTCCTCCCCTCCTCCAGGGTGACACCACCCTTTCATCCCCCCATCTAGGTCCAGGTGTGCTCCCTCACACATGCGCACACCCATTGGGCCAGTATGTGCAGTCATGGGAAGGGTGCAATACCGTAGGTGCTGGTCATAGAGGCTAATGGCGAAGGGTATGAAAAAACTGATAACTCATTTACCCTGCACCTACCTTACGTGGATACAGAAAGTGCACATTTCCAGGGAGTGAAAAGACGAAAATATGTTGGGCAAGGGAGCCCCAAAGTCACTGCTAGAACACCGATCGCCAGGAATTTTTTTTCTGAGATAGCACTATTAAGTGAATTATATTTCTTTTGATCTTTTCGGCAGACTTGGATTTTCTTTAATTTAGAGGAGTTTGGGTGGAAAAGAGAGAAAAGTAATGAAACTTGAGCTCTGGATAGGATTGGGCCCCTACAAAGCGCTGCCCTCTCCAGGGTTCAGTTTCCACTAAAAACATGCCAGGCTTGAGAAGCACTGGGGTACTTTGTTCACACCCTAAATCTATGGAGGCAAGAAAAAGACTTTTCAGCCCTTTTTAATTGGAAAGGAATGTTTTTAGGTAGACTGAAGAATTATGGAAGAGACTGCTGAGTGCAAGGGTACGGAAGCTTTGCAAGGACAGAAACTTCTCTTGCAAATGAGTAGTCACCAGGAGACCTAATTGAATGGAATGGATGTAGAGATTGTTTTTTTTCATACTTCTGAGTATAGGGTTTCAACCTTTCTAAAGTTGGAGCCCTTGAGTGGTTTGCTGTGTATTAGCAGGATATGAATTATCAATCCTGCTTATACCTGATCATGAAGACCACCAACTGGGGCCCTGTTATTTGAGGGTCTGATGCACTCTCCTCTCCATCAAAATAGCTTCGTACATTGTCATCGGGGCTCCACTATCAACCCTTTAAGTAACATGTCTCTTTGCTACCTCCTGAGATTAAAAAAAAAGTAATGGCAGGGAGACTCAGAATCTCATTACAGAAAAGAAAGTTGAAAGAAGTGAAACTTTTAACTTGGGGAATTTGAGTTTCAGAGAGCCATGCTGGCCGGTGCCCAAACCATAAAGGTTTCTGCAGTCAAAGCTGAATGAAACTCATTTTTTAGTGACTTTGGTGTGGTCAGAGTCAAACTAGGAACAATGGAGGAGAGCTCTAGGGAGCCCCAGTTTTCTCAAGCCAGGCAGTAACTTGCCAGCAATGTAAACTGCCCAAAAGGGTAGCAAAATTCCTACCACGAGTCCCCATGGACTATTGTAACTGGAATAAGAATGTCTCTTTGAATGAAGTTGGATTCTATCTTCTGGAGTAGCCCCAGAGGGATCAATGGTTGGCTGATGCTGCCACAAAACTATGAGTATTTACAGGACCTAGAATATGCCTCCTTTGTATCTCCAGCACAAGGCATCACATCTGAACATAGAAGTATTCAGAAGACATTTGTTGATGAGTTGATGGAGAGAAAATGGACTTCGACTTCACCAATAAAGGTTTCTGGTCCCCAGACCAAATACATTAAATTGGCTTCCATGTAAACACAGCACCACCACCCCCTGTTCACTTACAGCAGCTCAACCCATTAACAGTTTGTCATTGTTATGGGCAGCTCTAACACTTCTGTCAAAACAAAGGACCCTTCCATACCAACAGAGAAGAGAGAATGAAAAATGATTCTGATGCTGGGGAGGCACTGGCAGATTTACGTGCATGTAAGGAAGCACCAAAGTGACTATAGGGTCTGCGGAAAATTTCCCATATTTTGATGGAGAAATGTTTATACAGAAAAGTGGAAACAAGGATAATTTCAAACTTATTTCCCTTAAGAAAAGAGGAGATGACCTTGTAAATGTCTTGTGTCTACCTTGGGACAGACATCTGAGCTAATCTTCAAGGTATGTATTTGTAGTAATCCCCAAGGTAGGAGAACATGTCTGGTGAAAACCAAGAGTTTGGGACTTTCTAGCAGTCCTACTGTGTTCTCAAGGAAACCCTAGAGAAGGGAGGATGGGTAGGTAGACACTTCTCTGCTCAGCAAAAATTTCTTCATTTTAGTGTTGTATCACCCAGCATGATTGGAGAACACAGTTCTTCACGGTCTTCTCGTTTCCTGGGGGCTCAGGAATTGGAAACTTGGCTCTTGTCTCCTCAATTGATTCTATAATTGCTAGTTTTTGAAATAAAGTACTTAAATGAGGTCTTATAAAAAGAGAAGATATTGAGGGGCCAAATTAGCTAAATCTTATGGGTAAGTGCTACCTGTTTTGCCAAATACCTCATAGCTATGACAATGACTTTTGAAACCATGAGTGATGAAAGACACTTCAAAAATATAGCTTGACTGGAATCTTTAGAAGATACTGAGAACTTTGAAAGGTTGGAACTTGAGAAGTATTTGAGCTACTACCTAATAAAGTTAATGTGAGTATGTATCTTTGGTTGCTTTTGTCTGGTATCTCTCAACTCTGACTTTTACTTAAATTTACCTGCACCCCGCTGGCACAGATTTTCCTGACTGGCCACTGTGTGCACACTGCCTTCTTTATTCCTCTCTGAGGCAGGTTAAAAAAAAAGGAGGGGGGACTTCTGAAGTATCTCTCCCCAAGGATTCATACACTAGCTTTTGAGGGTCGTTTGTACTACCAAATCTTTCCTTTGCATTAGCTTGACCCTCCCTCTCATTTGGTGTGTGGTGGCTTGAGGGTGTCACCATACTAAAAGTTAGAATACTACTTTTAAGCCACCATGATCACCCTTTAGTGGAAAAAAAAATCCAAGCATCCTGTTTGGACAGATTGTAAGCTGTGACATTAGACCCTGCTGGTATGCAGAATGGCTTTCATCACTCCCCCACCGGTTCAGCAAGGTTAAAGGTCTCAGGAAGGTATTTGACTTGGGGCTCAAACTTGCCCTCGCTGCTGAGCAACGATGGGTTTTTTGCTTGAACCACTTAGGAGGTGCCCAAGGGAGCAGCATACCAGAGAGGAAAAGTGAAGGAGCTAAAATGAGTTCATTACAGCATTCAAAGTGAAGAGGGCACAGAGAAGAAAATAGAATCTACACTGAAGGCTTTGCCTTTGTTTGTTTAACTTCTACTCAGGAAGTAAAATGGTGTTTTGCTCAGAGACAGTAGAAGGAAGCTGAAAAAGCAGTGAAATTTGTCTTAGCTGAGGGTTTCCTCAGAGACGGGAACTGTTGTCCCTTCAGCCATTTCTGTGTTGAATGATGCCACTACTAAACCTTACTGATGGTTGAAAACTGTTAAGAAGTATGCATGAGAGTGCATGTGTATGTGCACTTGTGATATTCTCCACAAAGGCATTCTTTTTGGACTTTTATCATATAGAAACTCATAGAGCCATGATGTCCACAAAACTAGTATTTTTATGTCAAGATTAAGAAGTCTCAGCAAGGTGATTGCCAACTAAGCGATTTAGGTGATATCATTGGGTATTGCATAACCTTTAGAACATTTTCAAAACAAATTGTAATTCATTTTAAGAAATAAATCTTTTTACATCAAAAGTTTATAATTTTTATATAAGCTTTGGCCAAATAATAGCATGGCTCAGAATTTTTTAAGTAAGTGCTTTATTGAGATATCAGTCACATACCATGAGCCAAAACTTTTGGAATGTCTAATTCAGTGGGGTTTTTTTGTTTGTTTGTTTTTTGTTTGTTTGTTTTCACTAATTCTGTTAGGAAGCCATTACCACTAATTTTAGAGTATTGTCATCATCCCCCCCCAAAAAAAAACCCCTGTGCCCATTAACTGTCACCCTCCCTATTTCCTTATCTCTCCCAGCTTCCTGGCCACCCACTATTCTACTTTCTGACATTATGGATTGGTCTACTCTGGACCGTTCATGTAAATGGAATCATATATACATTTTTGTGACTGGTTTCTTTCACTTAGTATGTTTCAAGATTCATGCATGTTGTAGCCAGTGCCAGAACTTCATTTTTAATTACTGAATAATATTCCTTGTATGGGTACACACACATATATATTATATACATACGCACAAACACTTTATCCAATTATCAGTTGCTGGACATTGGGGTTTCCATTTTTTGCATGCTCAGGAATGTGTCTTGAGGGAATAACCAAGTCGGTGCATAAAGGGTCATATGTAATAATATTCATTATGACAGTATAAAAGGGGAAAGCTGGAAATAACCTGAGGCACCACCATTAAGAGATTGGTTAAATTATGGGACAAATATATGAACGCATCCTGTATAGCTCTTAACATGGTGTTGTCAGAGTTTATAGTGATGTGAGACAATGCTCTCAACTTACTGAGTAAGCAAATAGTACAAAAAGTATGATTCCCCTTTTAAAAATCAAAAATATATTTAACATACATGACTGGACTCATTGGAAAACTGTTTCTCTTTGGATGGCAGGATTATGGAGGGTGTTATTTTCTTCTGTTTTGCCAGTATTTTAAATTTTTTTCTAAAATTACCCTTTAATTACATTTTGAATATGTAGTATGTGCCAGGCATTGTGTAGTTTACTTGTATGTCATAATAAGGAAATTTAAATTTGATGTTATTATTAGAAACAATGCAAAAGGGATTCTGGGAGCTATGTCTTATGTCCACATACATACTTGTACACTGACTTCTGGAGATGTGACAGGATCTTACAAGTGGCACTAGGGTGTTATGGTATCACTTCAAATAGATTAAGATGGACTGATAAAGACATTTATCAAATTAGAAAGACCTTGTCACTTTTTTTAGTGTGGTTTGGTGCTTCTGCTTTCTGGAGGGAATTCTAGCTATTCTTTCCCAACAGAAGTTATTGGAAGGGGAATGCAGAGTTTATTTCCACCTACATGGTCTGACATTTTGACACTTCCTGAACTGCAGGATATTTGAGAGCAAATAATTCTGCTTTTACTGAAAAAAATTAATTATTCTGCCACTTTCTCATAGGTGATGGGCCTTTGTAAGAGGACAAAGCTATTCAAGTGGGGGAAAATGAGATGGTTAACCAGATGACAGTAACATAAAGGTTTTGAAGCTAGAGTGGAGAAAAGGACTTCATTGAGCATTGATTATCAGCATGGTATAAACTCTTGCAGAAAGTGTTACATTCCATGCCATTGTTGTATAGAGGAAATTTAAATCTGTGTTTCATTTGCATCATAAATGATATTTGTGTGTTCTAATAATAGGCTGGTCCTGCCTTGGGCTTGATCAGTACACACAAACTTGTTCAGTGACTCTGACTGGCTTCAAGCCAATCACCATAATTGTAGTCAGAGAGAAGCAAGTCTGTTTGTGTGTTAATGTACGACCATCTGACTTCCTTTTTGGAGATGAAGTCAAGTTGTTCCGGTAGGGTTATGTATAGTTCCTCTGGAACATAGTTGGCTAACTTCTGTGGGTAGGATGTAATAGAGGGTGGAAGTTAAGATTTCTGAATCTGGAGTCAGACCAACCTGAGTTCTAATCTGATTAGGTCGAGGCTCCCTCTCTTCAGTTTTCTCATTCATGGAATGGGGGTGATAATATCTATTTCATGGGGTTGATGCACAGATTAAATGAAGTAATCCTTGCACAGCACCTAGCACATTGCCAGGTACATAGTAATAACTCAGTAAACTTGTGTGTCTTTAATGGATATACAAAGGAATTTAAAGAAGAAAACAATTCTTAGTATTTTCCCCTCTCCAGTACATTTTCAAATTTGTTCTTATTTTTTTGCCTAAAATGCATTATTACAACTACTAAAACCAAAATTTTATGTGTAGGCTTTGAGAGTATTTTATAATGCTTCATGAAATACTGACATTGGAAATATTGTCATATTTTAACGTAACAATATTCACACAGATATTCAGTATTCATACTCAACAACGCCTGTGCTCAACGATCATGAAGTCTTACATAATCTTCTGAATTTTATTTTCTTGTCTCAGTCTTTGGCCTTTCATAATGATAAATCCGTTTCTTACACGTATTTCACACTGATAAGAACATATCTGACTTGGACTCTTAAAATAAAGGGTTTTGTGGTGTTTTCTATAATTCTTGCCAGACCACCAGTCTTTAGTACACTCCAGTTCCATCTCTAACTTGTGTTTTTAATCCCTTGGGACTCAAAAACCGGGTTATGGAATTTGTCAGGATTGGGTGAAATGAAAGTATCTAGTTCTGACTGAGGACTTGGGTTGGAGGGAGACATCTCTGTTTTTACTGTTGAGTTGCCTTTTCTTTGATTGTTTTCTGGTTGTTCTCTAACTTCTAGGCACTTGAAGAGCATCTATTGAGCATTCCAAATAATGTGCCTTAATAAAGTTTGTGATCCTGCTAACATATGAGGGAAACTTTTTTTTTTACTCACTGAAAAGAACTATTCGGAAAACTACATATATCTTTCCTAAAAATTTTATAGTTGATATATCATTACCTTCCTATAATGTTATGTATTATGTTAAATATCATGGCATTATATGTGTAGGTTTGATATCTGCATACCAAGTAAGCCAGTACTACAGTGAATTGTTACAGTGGGTCAGGTATTGTCAGAATCACTCAAGACGAGCTTTCCAGAAATGATTGATAGATAATATGGAGTCCAGTGTCTTAGGGAGAGGGAAATCTTTGACGGCAAATGGACTCGTTTAAAAGAGTTAACTATCTAGTGCTGTGATGATGTCTTGTTGATAGAGAAAAGAGAAATAGAGTCTTTTATGGTGCCCATTCTATGAGGTGCATGGTTAGGTGATGTCATTGTGCAAACGTCATAGAGCCATACTTCCAGGAACCGAAATGCTGTTGTCTCCTAGCTGCTACCTAAAGGAACCATGTTGTATATGTGTCTGTTGTTGACTGAAAGGTTGTCATGTGGTGTATGACTCTAATTCTATCCAAAATACTGGGCTAATATCTGACAATAGACTAAATGTACAATAGTCTGAGATTAAACTAAACCTACCAGAAATCACCCAGTATCGATATGAGCAACTTTGGACTTCATGATCCATGCCCTTCCCAATTTTCAAGGACCAGTGCAGTTTATCTTGAATACATTTTCAGGGCAACGTGTTTGGATGTGGTTTATAATGGACATTGGTTGTGCATTGAAGTGAATGCCTGTTGCTTACTTTGACATTTATATGTTTCCATAGAAATGACTTATAACTCAGGAAGATTCCCCATTATTAATGTTGCCTCTGGTTCTCTACAGATACACAGTCATAACATGGTATCTGAGAACTTGAAATCAAATCTACAGCATCCATTGACTGTGTGCTTTGAAGGGAAATTGTTTAATCTCAAAGTTCCAGTTTCTTAATATGTATAGTACAACAGTTCACAACTATTCCAAAGCATTTTAAATAAAAGGAGGTTACATACGTACAGTGCTCTGTACATATGGAAGTCAATGTTAATATTACCACCTGGAGCTAGACTTGGCTTTGGTGATTGACTAAGGAAACATCCACCAAGTGAACTAGCTGTGTCTTCTCCTTGCAATTTGTTAAGTGGTTCCGAGAAAACTGATAGGCAGTCATAAAGGAGTATCCTTGATCCACCGAAAGGAAAACTTCCTAAGGCAGTTGGTAAATGCATTTAGAGGCTGTATATTTCTTTTGCTTATGAAACCAAAATATTTTGTCTCTTGAATCTCTATTGCCCCTCCCTCCTGTCTCAGGAGATCGTCCTTTAGATGAGCACCTGTGGAAACTTTTCTTAACTCTGGGATCTTGGTGAGCTCTAGGGCCATGGCTTAATGAATTTCATGTATGAATTATCCATCATTACCGTAATAAAGGCTCACTAATCACTCTTGAAAGCCACAGGTTAATTATTGCATAAGGGTTGTAGAATGTCATTTCAGGAACTAAATAATTAAAAAATTTCAAAGACCATTTAACATATCTTTGACACCGAGCCAGAAAGTAGTAGACAGCCTTACTGTAATTATTTAACAAGGATTTAACAATTCGTACAACACATATCTGAAGCAGTTAGTATATTATGTTTGCAGTATTGAAGAACAGCATCTTCTCAGGATGAGTGGGAATAAATAATGAAAGTGAAATTGAATACAAATAAGTCAAGGGTGGTATCCTGGGGGTGAAGAATAGCAGTACCTTATGAGTAGACATGATAGTGTTCCAAATTTAAATGTCCATATTGTAGAACGTATCCCAATCTGCTTTTAATTTTTACCCCAATGTAGTTTTGCTTAACGGATTTTTCCTGCATAATTGCTTCTCTTTCACGCTCTTGTTCTTCAGCTCAAATTTGTTAAACAGTTTTCTACAAAACTGATTTTTAAATTACCCTCTATTATTCTGTGTCCTTTCAGTGCATGTGTATTCAGCATGTATTGCATGTAAAATTTTATTTAATGGCAGGATGGGGATAATGACCACTTTATATTAGAACCTTATTTAAATAAATGCCTACCACCAAGTCTACAGGGTTTTGGTTTAGCCATGCTAATCTGGATACTTTAAATGCTCATAGAAATGAAGGGATAGGGAAAACTGCAAAAGGGCATGTTTTACTAATTCCAGAGCGCTGGCGTTTCGAAGTAAATGACTATCACTTTCTGCTGTAATTGTATTGGAAAGCAATACAAGTGGGATCTATAAAGTATTGAAAGGCTCAGAATAAAGGCACAGTGAGAATAAAGATATTCTTAACATTTCAAGTTGTTTAAAAGGCGATTAGGAAAGGGCTTAACACATACATACCCATCTATATATGCACACAATACATATAGAAACACATACATACACATATGTGCACACACTTCTAAATTTAGACTGCAAGACTGCAGGCTTTTGGGGTACAGTTTGGAACCTTTCTTTAACTGATGGCTCAGCTTGTGACATTTTGCCGAGAGTATAGACCATGGGCCATTTGAAGAAAGGAAAGTGGGAGCAGCTGTGGGCACATCTATTTGGAATTTTCTGACCTCCTGGGAGTCAGATTGGAAATTTGAGGCTCACAGGGCCTGTTGCTTCTCTATTGTTTCTTTCCTCTTTGTGCAACTTGCACAAGGTTACATGATAAGTTAACGGCTAAGGCAGATTGTAAATTCTCTGTAGACAAAGACTTGATGTGGAACTTTGCTCATGTTTAGTGTCAACGTGAAAGGGCACACTTGAACTTCTCAGTAAATGCTGGCTGACTGGTACCACAAGGGCAACTCCTTGTTAATCCAATTGGCAGTCAAGCCACAAAGAGCAGTTTAAAATATTGGTGGCCATTTAAATGAAAATCAAGCAAATTTGCTTGTCTTTCATTGGGGGCGATATGATGCATCTAAAGAGTTATTTCTGTGGAGCTCCTCCATGGTTCAGTGTCCTTGTGAAGCAAAAAATAGACAGATGCAAGCAGGCTTTTAGAGATGTTTTTCTCAGTAGCACCTAGAAACGACTTTAGTCAGGGTCCAGATTTGAATGGTTATTACCCTAGAGATTAGGAAAGGTGGCAGATGAAATCAACTCAGGGTCTGGCACCAGTTACAAAAGGAAGCAGGTCATTGGGTTATGTTTATAGAAGAAAGAGAATGGATGGTAAGATTGTTATCACTGGAATCAGGATGGGGCAGGGGTGGTCCTCATTTGAAGCCTTAGCCCCCAGACTAGAGGAACCCAGAGTGCTTTAAGGACTCTCACCTAATTGGCCATACATTCCACAGGAAGAAGTCCTGCCTCTGGCGACATCCTTCTGCCTTGAAGAGAAGGGGGGGTGGGGTGTGTGTGTGTGTGTGTGTGTGTGTGTGTGTGTGTGTGTGTGTTCGTACGTTCATTCTTTGGCAGCCAGGAAGAAGTCCTGCCTCTGGCGACATCCCTCTGCCTTGAAGAAAAGGAGGGTGTGGGGTGTGTGTGTGTGTGTGTGTGTGTGTTCTCCAGCAGTCTGTAAAGAGGTGTCTAAAGTGTCTCCAGATTTTTCAGCTTTGTATTGAAAACCTACGGCTCTTTCGAGCTGCCCCAGTGAGCCATGACACACAGAGTTTTTAAAGTTGTGGTATTTTAGAGCTGGTTGTCACCCTGCCCTTCGACGTGTTTTGTGCTGCTTTCTGGTTTGCTGCAAACACTGTCTCTGACCCTTGAGGGAAGACAAAAGAATTTAGTTTTTCACTTTACTCTTTGAGGCTCCAGGTAACAGAGTGAATAATAGAAAGTACAGTTTCACTAGCCAGAGGCCTTGGGTGTAGTTCACCCTGGTGAATCATACATGATGATGAACATGAAAGAAAGCAGCTAAGTACTTTTCATTAGAATCCAATTAGGAGGTGATTTGGTTGCTAGATGTGTTTGCTAATTCATTAACAATTAGGTAAATTAAATTTAATGGGAATGATTTAAATTTAAAAATAAAATGCTGCACATATTAATTTTAACTTTATAGATTAAAATCTATTTGCTGCCTGCTCCCACTCCCTTCCTCCCTCTTTTTCAAATCATACACAGTACACAGGTAATTAGAGCTCTATGGGTAGATTGTTTTTCTCATTTAAACTCTTTCTTCTCTTTCAAAATCGGTCCTCCAGTGGACCATGTCTGTCTGTATCCTAGATGAGTGTCAGCGACAAATGGTGCATGTGTACATAATACTGATGAGGATTGTTGGTGCTCGGTGAGAGCAAGAAAAACCCTCTGCTGTACTGTGAGGGATTCAGGAAGGTATTTTAGAATTTGAAGGGGCTTAAGGCTTGATTCCGCTGCTGATATTGAATTGCAGCATGACTAAATGATTAACAAACTTGTCTTTCTTGAAATATTTCTGGGCACAGAAGGTTCTCAAATGATTGCAAATCTCAAAAGTTAATGACTTTAGAAAGAATGTTCCTTACAGAAAACTAGTAACTTGGCTGGTTTTTCCTCAACAATTTGGTATGTTTAGAAGACAAGCAGTATAGATCAAGGCAAGAGATACTGAGCCGGATGATTGATGCTACTTTTGTGGGAGCAAATCTCAGAATTAGCTCTAGAGTACAGAGTGCTACTTTGAAGACTAGTACCTTATTTTAAATGACTTCATGTTAGTGTTACTGCCAGTGGTTATAAAAGTGGCAGTTACCTTTTGTAACTCTTTGAGTTGCTTTCTCTATCTTTCTGACTTGTTTTCTGACCTTTGAAAAAATCTCTTTCTTGGTTTCCTGGAACTTGGGTCTTTTCCCACAGAGGAACACATTATGTACTTGTTATCAAATAGAGGATTGAATTAGCAAAGCTAAACAGGTAGGCAAGGCAAACATCAGTGTTGATCTTTGTATTTTTAAAAATCAGTATTCAAATAGAGAAGGTTATGATTGTTGTAATCTACTCAGTGTGTATAGCTGAAAGCAACAAGATGCCGCCTGTAGGTCTTCGAGCTTTACTATGGAATGGTGGGAGAGAGTGTATGCCCAGTGTGGTTGGTGACTTGCCAGGGTAGGCTCACATTTCTGAGAAACTGGCTGTGGTCACACAGATAACAACAATATTTTGCTTTCAGCTCATACTAATAGGTTGTTGAAAGTTCAAGTGAATGTTGTTGAGGTTGAGTGAGTGAAAAATTATTTAATAGCATTTGTTAAGTATGAGAGATCATTCACTGCAAGCTTCCATCCGGATATCTTATTTCTCCTCAAGGACCTGACCTGATTTTCCATCATATGAAGGTCAGATTACCATTTACCTCAAAGTCAGTTACTGTGCTCATAAAAGTTTTGTTTATTTTCTCTCTCTCAGGTATATGGCCATAAACATTGGCGTGGAAGCAGCATCATTGGATTTTTGTCCTTTTATAGTGCTCTTAGTGGACTTTCTCCCTTACCTTTATATTCCATATTGGGAGTTTGTATAGGAAAACCCTCTTAAATGGGAACGGTTGATGTGTTTCATTTTTCTAAACACTTGAAACTATGAAAAGAATGAAATCTTTAAATGAAGCAAGGTAGTGATTGTTGATTCAAAAAACAATAAGGATTGTTTTCATAGAGATCTCTTTGTTGGATTGCCCTCATTGTTTCTATTCATCAACTTTCTCAGTTTGATCATGTGACTGCTTGACCTCTCAATATCACTAATTTTTGTGTTTTCATGTAGATGTTGAAGAGATGATTATTGAGTAGCTTGATTTCTGCATTCAGACTCTGTTAGGCATCATCAAGTTCCTTAACTGTGCTCTGTAGAAGCTTAAATTCTATGCACACAATAAAGCCAAAAAAGCTATGGATGGAAATATGGGCAAATTCTCTTAATTCCCAGGATGGACAAAATCAAACACTTAATTCCATGCAAATAATCATTTTAAAAACAGTGCCCTGCATGTACTCAGGCCCTTTATCTAGGAGGTTGATTTAATCCAACAAAGCCACAGTAATCTACTGTAAACATTTTAAGTATCATACCTCTACTTTCTATTTTTGTCTGATACACTCTCGTTCTCTATATGTTCCCTAGGAAACATCTGAGTTGTATCATTTTCCAGCACTGCTGTCTTCTCTAGCTGTTCATGAACATGTAAACATGGACAAAGAGTTTTAACAATGATGAGAGGTAGATAAATGTACTGTGTCTTCATTCATCATGCTTACTAAACAGAACACTTTTTTCACTTTACTCACATGGTCATGCTGAGGCATTTTAGCTGGGTATCTAATTGTACAGGGTACTCGCGCATCATTTCTCCCCTTATAAAAGCAAGATGTGCAACTAAAATAACTTCAGTGAGTTTTAACTAGACTCTGACTCACACTGTCAGTTACTTTATGAAAAAAGAGAAGAAAATATAAGAAGGATGTTTTGAGTATGGAAAAGTCAATCAAGGCCAACAGAACTGAAGGCTTTTAACCCAGGTCTTTTCAGAAACACCTTTTTTGCTTTTGCTCCAAAATTGAATTATTTGATTTTTGTCTATTGATAGTGAAGACTTGGATTTCTCTACCAATAATTATATAATATTGCTATTACAATATTATCTTAGAATCTATAAATATACCTTCATAAATGCCTTGTAAAATTTACAAAATGGAGGTAAAGAGGAAATACTGCTTAAATTTTTTTCTTATAAAGGCAATGCATATCTTTAAAAGAAAATTTGAAAATGTAAGGAGCATAAAAAGACAATAAAAATTGTCCATAAAGCTGGGTGCAGTGGCACTCTGAGGCCAGGGATCACTTGAGTCCATGGGTTTGAGACTACCCCTGACAACACAGCGAGACCTTGTCTCTAAAAAGCAGCTAGGTGTGGTGGTGGGCACCTGTAATCTCAGCTACCTGGGAGGCTGAGGCTAGCGATCACTTGAGTCTACGGGATCGGGACTACCCTGGGCAACATAGCAAGACCTGGTCTCAAAAAAAAAAAAAGGTCCATTATTCCACCCAGAGGGAATAATGGCTTAGTGGTCTTTATGTTGGTATATTTTCTTCCAGTCTTTCTTCTTTGTATGTGTATATGTCTGTATTATAGTTTGCATTGTATTATAGATAACTGCATTGAAACCCACTTTTCCTGGTATTTATTTATTGTGGAACTTCTAGTTCATTAAGTATCTTTCTGAAACCTTTTTTTTTTTAATGGCTGCATAGTTTCCACTGTGTGGATATGGAGTAATTTACTTGGACTTAATGATCTTTTTAGATTGTTTCTGACTTTTTCAGTTAGAGTGCCTCTTATATTAAATATTCTGGTACATAAATATTTGGGTGTATTTCTTGTTCTTGTATCAGGATAAATTTTTTTTTTTTGAGACGAGGTCTTGCTGTTTTTGCCCGTAGAACTCCAGGCTCTCATTGCCCATGGTACCACAGACTCAAGCAACCCCCAGCCTCAGCTTCCCAGGTAACTGGGATTACAGGTGCGCACCACCACGCCCAGCTATTTTTTTGGAACTAGGTCTTGCTACGGGTCCCAGGCGGGACTCGAACCACGATTCCTAGCCCCGGCTGCTTCATAGGCTGAAGCTTACAGGCACGAGCCACCATGCCCGGCCTTCAGGATAAATTCTTAAAATTTCAGGATTGCTGGTTAAAAAACGTGTATGAACTTGGATAAGATCTTTGATATATTTTCCAAATTGCACTTTGAAAAATTGCTTTTCTTTCTATTTAGCCTCATCAGCAGTGTGTGAGTAGTGAATAGTTTGTACTCTCACAGTTTTACAGATGCAAAATCTCAGCTCTAGAGAAATTCAAGTTCTTGTCCAGGATCACATGAACAATATTACTTGTCCTTTGGTTTTCTGATAATCATTTTTACATTTTCTCACTCAACATTATAGTAAAGTTAGTGACAGATCTATAATGATTTAGTTGTGCTATTTATGAAGGAAATGTTAATTCAGCCATCCCCTTTAAATAAATTTACTTCTGTTACTATTGTGTTTGGACTTTGATTTATATATAGTAAGCACTGAACATGAATAAATGGCTCACTTCCCAAAGGCATTTTTGATTTTTCCAATATCTTTTTCTGATTCACACCAGAAGTATCCACTACAGAGATTATGTTTAACTTAAAAAATAACAGCCTGAAGTATTTTATTGTTCTTCTTTGGTCACAAAAGCTGGTTTACAGTATTTTTCTGTAATAAGTAACAGTCTTTCTAGTTCAGCATCAAGACCTTGAGAAGATTACTTCAGTAAGGATTAAATCTGCTATCAAACAAGGTAGTAACCTTTAGCATTTACAGAATGAACTGAGGCTTTTGTTGACCCTCACTTTTGGAAAGGCAAGGAAAAAAATTTTATATCAAAACTCCAGAATGACATGTAATATAGCAACTAAGGATACTTAAATTTTTTTATTAATAATTTTGTTGTTTACATATTTATAAAGGTACTTTTCTTAATTGGAATGTAACCAAACCAAATATGGGAAATACAACTATATATATATAGTTATTAATTTATAATATATATAGTTATTAATTATATATATATATATATATATATATATATATATATCTCCGATCTCAACAAATCCTCACAAGATACTACCAAAAGGATAAACTCTATCAGTGACCTTTATTTCTTTTCCAAAACATGCTCTCAGTTCTTAGAAATGCTAGACCTCTTGACCTTTGTCTGAAGATGACCTATTCACAGCTTTCAGCTCACCAGGGAACCACATCTAGACTCGGAGGGAGGCCTGTTGCTCTTTGCTTTATAGAATTTATGTAACAACATTGTGTTGCCTCTGGAATTCCAGGCAAAAAGTACATACATTGAAATGAACACATTCAGATACTGAAAACTAGGCTTTATCTTATGGGCGACTTATTCCTATTTGAGACTGTTTTCTTTAGTATCACCTACCCTGGAAGCCCCCACTAGGTTTAGTAGGTATCCTTGCTTCTGGAGTTAGGAGTACATTGCTGGAAGTCTTCTTTTGGTATCCCTATATACCTTTGGGGGGAATAAAAGCTTCTATATACCTTTGGGGGGAGTAAAAGCTTTTCAAGTGTTACCATGGTCTGTTTTCTGTTTTAGGCCTTTGCCATTGTTATTTCAAATCATATTATCTTAATGAAATAAGAATTTGTGTGATATGAATTTTGGTACATTGACAAAAAATTAAAGATACCTAGGAATTGTGATAATGTTACACTAATTGCCTAAAATGTGGTGATAATGTTCCTCAATTCAATTGTTTTATGTTGATTGAACAACCTGTGGGGTAGATGGCAAATCTCAATGGCTTCCGTAATAAAGTTCTAAATAGCTTAGTAATGTTTCTGTTTGTAGCAGTTCTTCAAAGTTGCAGGAAATGACTTTTTCTTAGTTTGATTGAGATGTAATTGGTATATATCATTGTATAAGTTAAAGATGTACAGAGTAATGATCTGATACACACATATCATAAAATGATGACTAAAATAAAGTGGGTTATCATTATCACCTCACATAGTTTCCTTTTTGCGTGTGTGGTATGCATTTTCAAGATCTACACTTTTAGCAGCTTTTAATATACAACACAGTATTGTTAACTGTGGTTGCCATACTGTATAATATACCCTCAGAATTTATCTCTCTAATAGTTGGAAGTTGGTACCCTTTGACCACCTTGACCAACAGAAATGAAGTGTTCAGATAGTGATCGTATAAATCTTTGTTGCTTAACTGCATTCAGACAGCAAACACTGTATCTTGAGTATGTGCATCTACTGAAGTTTTCAAAACTGCATGTTATGCTAAGTAATTTGAGACAGTTATTGACTGACAGGTTCGTTAAATCTACAAGTATTTATTGTGCATCTACAAAATGCCATCACTGTGTTAAGTAGGTGGAAGTGATCCTTTAGATGCAATTTCTACTCTCAAGGGGATTTATAGTTTTGTGTACAAAGAGCCATGTACACATTCTACCTATCGGACGTCAGTTTGAATGATGGGGAAGCTATTGATAAAAGAAAATGAGAGACTGTGACATATATTGTAAATAATATAATGATCCGAGTAAAATCTTTGAAGTAGGAAAAATGAGACTAGTGGATGCCAAAGAAACTATTTGGGCTGGAATAAAAAATTCCTTAAAGGGAATAGTGGAGTAGAAGTGAAAGTTGAAAAGCCAAGCAGGGAACAGAATACCCTCATTTCCATTTCCCAGCTGTTTTCTAGGGCTATATGCCTAGAACTCAATAAATATGAATAAATTAAAAAAAAACTTGTCTCCTTTAAAAAAAACACCCAAAGAACAATATCTTGAGTTAATCTGTACAACATGTGGCATTGTAAAATAACCCTTCAGGGTGTCCTACTTTAAACAGACCCCTTTTTAGTCTCTGCATATATCATGTGGGCCACCCAACGAGACCAGTTGGAAATAAGAGACTTGGAATAGAAAATTTTGCCAGAGCGGTTAACAACTCATTGGATCAAGCTGAGCAGCTGTGAGATTTCAGACTCACTACCTTTCTAGTTAAATGATGGAGAATGAATTTCTGCATGTCTGGAAGTGAGAATTGTTGATCAAAACATCTCATCGACAAACCTTCATATAAGATACTCCATCAGCCAGGGGATGGTCCAGAATTTGTCCGAAACACATTATGTCTTTTTTTTTTTCTTTTTCTGTCTTGGCAACTGCCTTCATCTGTCATGTTCTTTTAAAAACAAGACTTGGGAATTTTACCTTCCAAATCAATATTCTAAGGTGAGATTTTTGATGCTTTGATATAATGACAGAGGTTACAAATGGCAGATGGTAACTCATTTAGATGTGGCTTGGAAAGTCTGTTTATACTTACTTTGATGATGGGTGAGTTGGTTTTTGAAATTCCCTTTCAAACTAAGTAATGAAATCATACTGTACAGGTCAGGCTTGAGCTGCTGAGATCCTGGCCCAATTTCCTGCAACCTGCTCCATGCTGGGTAGAGGATAAAAACATCGCCTGTTGTCTAACACTTACTTACATAGCATCATTCTAAGTGCAACTGACATGTCTAACTGAAATATTTTATTCTGTGGCGTACAGCTATTTCCTTTTAGTTTGTCTGTAATAAGTATGAAAGGGACCACAAACAGATGACTTAGGAAAGAAAAGAGGGATAGTTGTATAAAGGCAACTTTAGTGAAAGGAACACAAGCATAAAATGGAAGGATCGTGGTTCAGTGACAAAAACAAATCTTTCAAAGATTGCATGAATAAAGAGCTTAAAGCAAAAGTAAAATAATATGACATTTAATGCTCAAGAAGTTATTGGCCAAATCATACAGAAAAGCTCACACAGATTTAAAAAAAAAAGTTTCGCTGAGATAAGGAAATTGACTGCTTTCTACATTCCCAAAATGCAATTACAAAAGATTGGGGTGGGAGTGAGGTAACCACAGAAAATGGTATGGGAGAATTACCAAATTGTCCTTGGAAAAGCAGAGAATAATCTTGTTCTACAACAAGAATAAATACACCATTGTGACTTAGTGATTTTTTTTTGGGGGGGGGTGTTTGGGTTCCAGGTAAACTTTAGTAGCTCCTCTTAGGTGTCGTAATTAGAAATGTGTCCTTACTGTGCTTGTAAGTCTGTTCCTGAAGAGCAAGATCTATTTTTGAATTATGGTCATTTAATAATAAACTATGAATTTTTAAATGTGACTAGTCCTGATTTTAACTATGTATTTTTAATCATGAGTTTGAATATTGGCTTGAGTATTGTAATGAGTTCCATATATTTAAGCCAGCTGCTTTCTACTACACCACCTTTTTTACTGTGTCTTCCACTTATCTTCCTTTAGTTTCAACAGTCTTCCTTATCTTTACTATATTAGGATTCTGTGAATGAGTTCACTTCACCTCATCAATATCCATCTATTTTTTGACAGAATGATTACACCCCTTCTCAAACTTCAGTTATTCAGACTGAAGTCCCTGAGGCATTAATCTGCCATCATATAGCAGCTCCTCCACTCCCCTGATGATGCCAACTAACTTTCTCAAGCTTTATTCTGGTTTGTTGCCCAGGGGGGTCCAGAACAGTTTGTTGTAGCCCAAGTGAAAAACCATCTTGCTTATTACTCTGGGCACCATTTTGCTCATTTAAATACTGGTGGATATTATATCTCAGCAACATTCTTTGGATGAGGGTGTGTGGTCAAACATATACACTGGGACTGGCATAGTACTACTTACATTCTTTGTTGTTGACCTGCCTGGGAACCTACATAATCATTAGCAAAAAAAATTGCCAAAGGGCAGTGTTCATGCCTGGCATCATTTTAAAATTCATTAGCCTTGTATTTGACTTTTGTAGTAAACTTCTGAGATGGCAGCCTGCCAGTGCCATTAACCAAATTATAGAAGACTATGTGGTTGAGGTTGCAGCCGTCTGTTACCTGTTCAGTTCCTTATAGTTAGATGGCTTTTCACTAGGGCTACTTTATGAGGGTATAAAAACTTCTTAGCAAATTCAGCTTTTCTTACTCACTTTCTCTATTTCAGAAAGATGTCTATACCAGGAAATATAAGGGAAAGACTTTTAATTTCTCTTTATGGGTACTTTTAAAACATGTTAGCTATCTTGGCAGTTGGCATTAAGTGAGGAAAGCAGTTGTCATTGATAAGACATGGCTTTTAATACCTGTGGTTTGGACACACAAAGTCAGGCAGAATAGTAATAAGAATCCCCAACCCCAGAGTGTTTAGGTGAGGAGTGTTACTTCCAGTATGCATGCTCTTCCTACTTGACACTACAGAGATCTGTGGCACTAAGAGTTTCTTAAAGCAATGATAGTTAAGCTTATGCAGCAAAAATAGAACTGGGAAATAGTGTTTGGATGTTTATTGTAGCACTATTTATAATAGCAAGGGCATGGAAACAACCCAAATGTCCCAAAACAGACGAATGGATGAAGAAGATGTGGTATATATACACAATGGAATATTACTTATCAATTAAAAATGATGAGCTTGATGATTTTATGGTAACATGGGTGGACCTAGAAGAAATCATATTAGCAGAAACAAGTCAGAAAGAAAAAGACAGAAACCAAATAAATGGTTTCACTAATATATGGACAACCAACCAAAAGCCCACAACTTGGGGGCGGGGGAGGACCAACTGGAGCAGCCAGGGAGGAGAGGTGGTGGGTGAACCCCAGGAATTAAAATGATGTGAAATATATATATTTATTATTATAAATAAAAGAGGCAAAATTTGAAGTCAGTAGGCAGTCAGTTGAAGTAGCCAGACTTACTTAGGCTGTAAAAACTTTGAAACAACATGTTTATCTTATCTTCATCCTTCTTTCTCCTCTCTATTTTCCACAATTCCCATCCATCTTAAGGAGCCATTAAAAGTTCAAAGCAATTCAGAAATGAGAAAATGGAAGGAGAAAACTTCTAGAATTTTAGTTGCTTTCTCTCCCACCTTCTCTCCAGCTTTGTTGGTCGTATGACTAGTTTAAGCCTCAGAGGAACATAAATTATGCTAGCAAAGCAGGAATGTGTCTTAATGAATATTAAATGTTTTAGTGACATCAAGATGTCCACAGAGGCAGTTCAGTAGCCATACACAATTAGATTTGTTCTGCAGGACTCTTATTTGCAACCTTTAATATCTCCTTGACATTTATTTTCCAAAGAATAATGTTTTGAAACATAGAAAAAATACATAGTTTATTGACATAGAAAATTGTGCCTTTCCCCCCATCATGGTTCTTAACAAGGCTCTGAGGGCAGTGTTGTTTGGTGTGTCTGGAGATAGCTAATATAAAAGGTAACCTGCTATCATCTTCAAGTCCCATGGGCATTAAAAAGTATTGGAAGCAATTTAAAGACCATCATACTATCATGTCTTCTAACCTTGTTGATCCCGTTAGAAGAAACTGAAAGTTTTGGTACCATTTTTGTTATTGTGGGACTTTCTCTTTTTAATGTGAGATAATATGATTCTATTTATTTTGTGCAGTACTGTGGCACCACTCAAATTGGTGAATTGGCATGTAATATCAACTTCTCTCCTGATTTATATGTGGCTAAATAATCTGGATTCCTTGTATGTGGCTAAATATATGGTACCTCACCTGGTATTTTTATTCAAGGTTTTAGTGTTCTTAAAGATGACATCTTTGGGGAGTGCTGGGTTTTTATGACAGTTGTTAATATTTGCTTGCAGTCACCAAGAGTAAACGGGTGGTAGATCGAGCAAAAATGTGTGGTGCACCTGCCATGCAAGCTATATTCTATAAACCACCGAGCACAGTGCCTCTCACAAAGGAGTGGGAGTTCAGGAAGGTCTTAAGTTGGACAATAGCTGTAGAGATAGAAAAAGGTTAGAGGTGGCTATGAGATCCATTGCGGAAAAGAGAACTACTAGGACTTGGTAACTGGATGGATGAGGGTTAGCAAGAGAAAGGAGTGTGTTCTGGCTTTCAGAGCTGTTAGTAACTGGCAACAAGAGTGATAGGGCCATAAGGGGAAATAAGGAAGTTGGTTGAAATAATAAGGATTGTTAGAGCGGGAAGGTGATGACTTAGCTCATATTGAGTTTGTGATATAGGTCATATTCAGAAGGGAATCAGATATAGACTTAGAACTTTGGAGAGAGGTTAAGACTTAAAGTCCAGGAGTTGTCTACACCAGACATAACTGAAAACACGAAAGCTGGAAAATTTGCAAAGTTTTTAGAAAAAGATCCAACAGAGGAATAATCAGAATCAGAATGAGAATTTTCAGACTACTTCATTATGGAAGGCAGAGAGATGATAGAAGTGCAATGTCACATATTAGAGAGAGGTAGAAAAGGATGAAGGTTAGATGTAATCAACATGTTTAGAAACCTTGAAGTCATTGGTGACATTTGAGAACCTAATTTCATCATAGTGATGGGCATAGAAGCCACATTGATTTTAGTTGCGATCTCAATATATTTGGGAGTGAAGGGGAAGAGAATGTAGTAGCTTGGAACAGAAGAGAAGATAAAGAATAGGTAAGAAACAAACAGTGGGTGAGTTAAAATGAGTTAGTATGTAATGAGGGAAAAACACCTAGTCCTTCCATTTTATCAGGTAAAGAGAAATGTCATTTACTAAGAGTAAAGAAAACAGGATAGGGTTTGGGACTTTGGAAATTTGGGAAGAGTGGAAAATGGGTAAGGTTTATATTGGCTTACCTGGGAAGTGACAGGTAGTAAGATATAAATACAAAGCTTGTTAATTAGCTATCTGGGATCAGCTAAGATTCAGCTGTTTTGTGAGTTTATAGCAACAAAATGGCAAAACTCCAAGTGGTAATGGAGGAAGTCATGAAATTGAGAATTGGAACTGAGAAAGACTTCAGAATTGGCAAGTTAAGGCTGAGGAAAAGACACAAATGAGCACTACCCAGAGTTGTAGATATTTGGAGTAAGAAAAGTGACTTACATAGACCATACATTTCCTGACCATTCAACCCCCTTGAAACATATGAAATGAATTGTCTTTCCAAATATGGGTTACAAAAAAAGAATAGGGAGGACTCCCTCCCACCCCCTCACTTATGGCTGTTAGAGTGATGATTGGTACGTCATCACTAAAAAATCAGAGTTGAATTTCCATGTGTGAGAATTCATTGAAGCCATATGAAACATAAACTGGTAATCTTTGCAGTTGCTCAGACTCTCAGAACCAGAAAAAAGACCTCCCCCCCCAAAAAAAGAGTTCACAGTACTATTCTTTGCTTGTTATTGAAGCAGGCTGTACCATTCAAGCTTGAAATGTGTTTGTGTTGCCACATGTTTATTTGTTGCCATATATTTGTTTGTTTGTTGTGACTTGTGTTCACTAAACCCCAATAGGTGTGGCTTTATGCAAACCCTAAGGAATGATGCATCTATTCACACTGAATTCTGGGTTCACTTTGAACTGAGTTGTAATGGTGATATTTACTGTTACTTACAAGAGTTGATTTTGCAAGACCTTTCTTTCCACACTCACTAGTTCTTCCTGGACACTGTACATCTGCTCTAAGATGACGAACTCTTCTTGTGACTCAAGAAGCTATTAAACCTAGCCTATAGGTTCTGGGATGTAGAGTACTGTCACGTTTAACTCTAGAGAGACCCAGTTTCCTACTACAGCTGCATTATATTTCTTTTTCAAGTCTTAGGAGTGTGAAAGATAAAGGATGGGAACAGGAACAGAGGAAGGTGCATAGCAATGGACCCTGGAAGAAGCCTTGCACTCAGTGAGAGGAACTAGGGAAATCAGGCCTCATCTTATCTCTACTTAGGATTGGTGACAGCTGTTTCTGGAGGTTTGCTAGGTTTCTTAGAACTTCTCCGTGTGTGTTATTAAACCTTGTCTGTCCCCCTATAGTTATTAGGTGTAAAACTCTTTACTAAACCTCAAAAGGGTTTCTGGGTTTAAGTAGGTATGGTAAGCCCAAGAGAAAACCTCAAAGAATAAGTGTTGGCAGCAGAGGAGAGGAGAGAGGGGCTAATGCCTCAGGCACATTGAAAAGAAAGTGAAGGTTGATTTGAGAAAGGGTTCAGGTCCCCTTTTCAAATTGCACGTTCTTGGATGTGAGGGCGACCTAGCTGTGACATGTCACCTCCTTGACTGGTAGGGTTATTTGGCTGATCTGCCTGGCTAGGCGGGTATTCCTACCTCCTTCACTGCTTCTAGTGCGGCCCTTGCAAAGCTGGGAGCTTGGTGGGAATGGACGACCTTCTTCCATCAGGGCTATGGGAGTAGCTGAGCTCCCCTGCCAGAACCTCCAAACAAGCTCTCAAGACTCACCTTTTATGAGGTCTTTTCCTATTACTGCAGCTGGAATTCATCTTCCTTGCTCTGAACATTACCTGTGATCCTTTGAAGGATCCTATTATCCAGTATCTTATGTTTGCTGTTGTTATCTTGTATTTTAGCAGCTAATTGTAAACATGTCCTATCTCCCAGTTAGACTCTGAAGCTGCTTGAGGGACAATTTGGTGATGTGGTACTTTCACAGCAACATGTTCCAGTGTCTTGCCCAAAGTGACTTCTTACTAGAAGTGTGACTGCATGTAGATTATGGTATGCCATTTCTCCCATTGATTCAGCAAGCAGGGATTTTTGAGATGAAGGCTCTCTGCAAGAACCGCTTATCTAGGTGAGAAGACCAGATATCAAAGAATGTTCTACCTTTGATTTGACTTGATGTGCTCGTGCGTCTTTCTCATTTTCCCATTTGCAATTTGAGGTATTTTTTTTTGCTATAAAAATTATCACTAATTCTCCCTCAGTCCTTTTTATTCTGGCTATAGTATCCTAGGAAGGTCATCTCTGAATAGGTGAAGACTCAACTACCAGACCCACCTAACAGTGACAGCCATGATCTCCTTGCAGGAGTTACTCAGCCACTCCAAGTCTCCATAGAAGCCTAGAATAAATGGTGAATACAGGCGCTGAATGCCGAATCTCCAAGTGTGGGAGTGGTTGGTTCTTAGTAGGTTCAGCCCCCGTGAGCCTCTTTCATCTCTTACTTATGCATTCCCTTTTCCTCTTTTGGTGATTGACTGGAGGGTTTGAGAGCCAGAGCTTGATGACCAAAAACAAAAGTGAAACACAGACCTTGAAAAAACACTTTGTGTTTTTTGAACAATATGGGAATATTTGTTTGGGGTATTTTGTGAATTGGGGAAATTCTATTTCCTGTGTTTGCTATGGATATTATGAGTGTGTTAACATGTTATTGTAGGTTAAGATGATCCAGAAATGTATCTGGAAAAATCTATTTCAATTACCTGCAGAATGCTTTTAGTGAAAATAATAAATTTCACAGAATCAAGAGAGTCGTAAAAATCAGTGTTAAGAAGGGAGCATGTCTCGTTCTTTACCTTCAGAATTAAATATGCACTGTGGAATGATGCACTGCCAGGGTCACCGCTTTGCCTGTGGGCATTAATAGCTTCCATAGGTAAGTCCTGAAAGAGGTGAAGGGGACCATTTCCCATAACACAGAGATTAGAGGACGTAGTTTACTGAAAATCTGCTAAATAAATAGGGACCTGATGCTCACTTGTGCACGCAAAGTGATACAGCTTTATATTTACAATTTACATATGGATAACTTGCTGAAATTTGCATATGTAAGGTATTGATTTTGGTTAATGGAACATGAGGTCATTTCTCTTTAGTTTCCTTTAATTTAAGTATCATTTCTTTCACTCCTTATTGCTCACAGAGAGGAAGGCAGAAAAATAGCTTTGGATGATTGTCTGGAAATACTATATCGGTCTACTTTTATTTCAATTTCTTTTATTGAAATGGTCTATATACATTGGTAATTTCAGTAGCTGGCTACTGCTTAAAACTGGAAATTTGCATGAGAAGTAATGGTACTTTACAGAGCTACTTAAGTGGGTCTCGGATGTCCCAGGCATCCCTGTAGCCTCATCGGCTATAACCAGCGAAGCTCAAGTCTCCAGCCTGTATGAAATGGCTTGGTTGAGGTTGTGGATAGACAATCACGGGAACCTCTTGCTAGTGACATAATGACAAAATGACACCTGGCCTTAATTGGAAATAGACTTTGTCTATTTTAACTTATCACTTGGTTGCCTACTGCTTACCACATTTAAGAAAAGATGAGACAGCAGAATCAACTGATTTTCATCTACCTATACATTTTCCACTAAGCAAACTTCAGATAGATTTTTGTTGAAGCAATCAAAATCCAAACTGATTCCCCTTTCTAGCGGGGCATTTTTCTGTCTGAAATGTTTCTCTTCATTTTCCCCTTCTTTTTCATTCAATTACAATATACTACAGCTCATTATAGAGGAAGATACCCCCTGGAGAAAAATGCATGTGACTTTCCATATAAAATGATAATATTTATATATTACAATTTTCTGAAAAATTGCCAAAGTGTTTTGTGTAGTATCATCTGCAGAGGGATCATGTTCATTACATTGCTTTGTTTATAGATTAAAAAAGTAGAATGACTTTTGAGACTAGGTCTCACTATTTTTGCCACCGCAGGCTCACGTTGCCCGGGGTACCACAGACTCAAGCCATCCCCTGCCTCAGCTTCCCAGGTAGCTGGGATTACAGCCGCACACCACCACACCCAGCTGTATTTTTTTGGAACTAGGTCTCGCTACGTGCCCCCGGTGGGACTCGAACTGCGATCCCTGGCCCCAGCTGCAGCTTCCTAGGCTGCTGCTTACAGGCATACGCTACCATGCCCGGCTAGAATGACTCTTAATGGCCTGTCCATACCAAAATCTTACAACAGAATGGTACCCATTTTAGAAGTCATAGTTCCCACAAAAGATTTGATTAGCTTTTAACTATTGTAGAGAGAAAGCACTCGTAGGAAAATATTTTATTTTGTGGGAGCTTCAAATACATACCCCACAGATAGGTATAATTGACTTTTATTGGATGATTTGTTGCATTAAAACACAGGAAGCATTAGCCCGTTGAAAACACTAGCAAGTAAGGTAAAGTCTTAGTGCAGCGTGATGTTTTCATTTCAGAACAGGCATGTCCTTTCTCCCACTGGCAAAGTGGAAGCCATGTAAAATACCACATATGTTCCCATCGTCTGTTTCAATGTAAGGGACGTTCAGAAGGCAAGAAGATCCTCCAAAGAACCCTAGTTATTCTGTTTGCACTCCTTGTTTGGCAGCTGTTTCATACTCATATTTGAATAAGAGGCTTTCTTCCTTCAGAATGAATAAAAAATGTCAACAGAAACCGTCAATTCAAAATGGTGGTAAATTGTAATCCATTTCCTCAGAAATTTGACTAAAACTTAAGCATTTTACTCTCCCCACACCACAAATATTTTTTTTTTAAAAATTGGGTGATGTAGCCAATCTGTCCTGCGCACTTGGTTTCAGGACACAAAGACCTCAAGGAACTGTGAGTGTTGCTTGTTCCCAGAGATGAGGGATGGGGCTGCAGTGCTCAGCACCAGGTGGGAGGAGAGGCCATGAAAGTTGCAGCTGTTTGTATCTCCGCAGCGTCATGAGATGCCAACAGCTGGGGAACAAATTTGGTATAAATTCCCAGGAGCTACTGTTGGTTAATGCAAGCCTTCCAGGGACACATACCAAATAATAGCCTACTTTCCTAATTCTATTATGGGAAATTTCTTCAGTCAATCCCTGTGAAATGGGATCAGGAATGGTTTTAGTCAAAACCGTGAAGTGAAGGCAATTGGGTTTCATGCCCTTTTACCTTTCCTTCATCTTTCATTCCTTTCCCTCTCCCTCCTAAGGTGCCCACTATCCAAAGCCATCTGAACACTTCCCCAACTACCCTTATTCCTCCAACCCAATGCCATTCACCCAACAGTAACACTAACACTCTGCGGGCACCCTTTCTAGAAAATACCCTAGCACCAAGGTTTTGAAACTCTTCCCCTACCCTTCTTTCCCTCTGCTTCAAGGTCACTGGGTATTCCTATTTTTCTAGACACTTTCTGTGGGAAGGGAAATATGCCAGTAATCATAATAGACTTAATGTGTGATCTCTCTTAGCAGTGTTTTCCTATTAAGTAGCAGTGTGTGTGTGTGTGTGTGTGTGTGTGTATGTGTGTGTGTGTGTTGAGGTGGTGGTTGTACAGTGCCCTTAATACAAAGGGTTGAAGCATAAATGATAGCATTTATTAGTTGTATGGCCTTCTCAGTTCTCCCCAAATCCCATCTCTTGTATGACCCCCTTCTCTGCCTGAATAGGAGATGTTTCTGTCCATTTATTTACTGTCTGCCAGAAACACATTTTCCAATTGTTCTCCCTGCCCAGTGGAGCCAAGAAGAAACTTTCAAGATTATCAAAATATTCATTCTTCTTTAGAGAGAGAGATGACATTGTTCTTCAAAATTCTTCTGTTATTATGCTTAACGAAAATATTTTTTCCCTTAGAGCATTGGTCAGAGTATTGAGACCTGGATTTATGGCTTTCTATTGACAAGGGGTTATTGCACAGATGTTTTATTTGCTGTTTCGAAGGGCTTATCAAAAATAATTGAGTAGCTGTCATTTTCTACATGAGACCAATTACTATTGACCCAGCTTTGCTTATTGTTTTCATTAATGTCTAATAAAGAATGAAAATGTTGCTGAATGTTCTAGGTTTGACATGAGAAAAGGAGAGCTAAGAAGTGACTGGGTAGCTCTTGTGTTTTCCTAATGCACTGAACAGAGTCAAGAAGTTGTATGAACAAAGGCATCTTCAGCCTGCAAAATCCAAATCACCCATATGAGGTTTTGGGGTCACGGGGATGATGAGATCTTGACAACCATGAGGGGTAGATGTGTAGACTGTGCACGGAATGTCCATATCACAGTTCACATGGAAGGCACCCACTGGGGCTCTTCCGAGCACAACCATACGGAGGCCTCGGTGGCAGTAGGAGAGCGCCTGTGTCTCCTGAGATGAATGTAGTCCGAAAATTTAAAGGAAATGACAGCTGTGACATGGAGGTAATTTATGAGTTGCCACCTTGTAAAAGCAAGGGATGCCTGTTTTACCTTTGCTCTGTGGTTTATGGGTGGATGTTAACTACAGGTTAGTGCACTTTTGTCCTGTCATCTAAGAAGGATTGTGTCTCTGCAGTGGGAGGAATCTAGTAAATGATTTGTTTTGGCATATGCTGATTAGACAGGAAGATAGGTATGACTTATTAAATAATTGTGCCATTCTTCAAGGTTAGAATGGCAAGTAAAACCCCTCAATTATCATGGGACATTAAAAAAAATCTCCTTTTCCTAAAATACCAGGACGATAGCTAATAAAGATGGAATGTAAGCTCATGGTCACATGCAAGAGTAAATTATGAGTTTGGTTTTAAGAGCTGAAAACTACTCTTGGATGAATATGAATTTCACCCCCTGTACTTTCTTTAAACATCTCCAAATATATTTAATGTCCATGATTCAGTCCCCTTTTAAACTCGTACAGAAGATGTACCCAAATTTTATCTCATCAGACTTTGGGACTATTTTTCTTGTACAAATAAAAATTCAAAGTTGAAACTTTACATAGACTCTGGCCAGATTCTAGCACCTTTGGATCCAAATTTCACGTACTAAATAGAGTGTACTCTTGTAGCTTTAGTTGAATGCTCCCCACCATAGCTCCTCTGTATCTGAGAGCCAGGGAGTTTCAATCTAGTTCCACACTCCCCTCAGGCCCCCATGGTTCTGCCTTCAGAAACCCTCTCCGGGAAGGTCCACCAGAGAGAGATCACAAGGCCTAGATGTTGACAAGTTTCCTGGGAATGAGCCTTAAGTGGAAAGAAAGTGAAGACTTTTAAGAAAGTTCCAGTGCTCATAAGTTAGGGGAACTGGATGAAACCATGGTGCAGTTAATGGATTTAATCTCCAAAAGTTGAATTCCTAAAGTTATGAATTATAAAGCTGTCCACCTGAAACTTACATTATGTTGCTCACCAACACTGCTTTAGCAGAATATTATTTTTAAAAAGTTACTAGATGATTAGACTCTCCTTTCCAAGGAGTAGTTCATGGAAGAAAATGGCTTAATGACATCCCACTTTTGCCCTCATGCTTCTCATCCCGGTGTCCATCTTCTGAAGTGATAGCTTGTTCATGAAGGTACTGACTAGAACCCTTAGTTTTCAGTTATTCATGGATGATCTCATCCCAGGCTGAGGCACAATTAGAAATGGCTGTTGTGTCTAGTGTAATTGCAGCAGTAAATGGAGGTAGATTAGGTGAGTGTGCAAGTGGGCAGCAATAAGAAATCACCTTTGCCCACACTAACGTTGGGCCAGGGAGCATGAAAGAGAGAAAGCAAGTGCGATCAGGGTCCCAGTGTCTAGGACACTGAAGGTGCCCATATGGAGCTCAGACCTAGCTGGGATGCTGTGCACAAAGCCAGTGCTCCCCACACCCCGTAAATGGCTCACCCAAGAAAGAGCACCTTCTGTAGTCCCTCCATCTTTTTTCCAGCTGGATGAGCCAGAGGGTGCATCTTAGCCCCGAAGGGGATCCTTTTTAATTTTACACAGAGGTTTCCTATGTGCTAGCAATGGCCCTAAGGATACCCAGCTATCTATTTATCTTGATAACCATCTGAATCTCACATCTACAATGCCATCTCAGAATATTGTCTGGCAGACTGAAATGTCTCCCAAGCTCTGCTAACCCACTTATAACAAAACTAGCTCCCCTTCCCCCCTTACAGCCCTTTCTCTGTAAGTACTTTTTAAAACAAGGGCTGACAGCTTTATTGTTCATGAATAATTGCCAAAAGGCTTAGTGGGCTGTATATTCCAGTAAAAGGTTATTTGCTGACTTGGGATCTGGGGTCCTCTGCTGTAGTGTGTCATTCCAATTAGGGTGTCATATATTGAGTTCCTGGTGTGTCACGTGTTTAGGTGGACATGCAGTGAACAGTCGGCAGATTATTTGTACGATGCGCCTCCATTTTTCAAGATGCTTTCATATCTCTCTGGGCCTTCTAGATAATACAGCTACTCCTTTCATCCTAAAGGTGAGGCAGCAGGTCCAGAACGGAACCAAGATCACAGTGTACCATGGTGGTGAGTCCAGAATAGAACCCAGCTCCCCTGGTCTGAGGCCAGAACTCTTGAGCACATAGCTTCAGGTACTAAACTCATGAGGTGAATGTGGAGATGGCATTCATATTTGATTATTTTCTGACATGTAAAATTTATGTAGATGACTATACATAGCAGGAGCCAAAGACTGATAATTTAAAAACAGTTCTATAAGCTTCATATCCAAGTTAATTAAACAAACTTGTATTGATTTAAGAGAAGCTGGTTAATCAAGTTCATGATTCATTCATAATCAATTTAACTTGATATGAAAATATTTGTGGTACAAGGAAGGGATGGAGGAAAAAGGAATCAGAGACCAAAAATAGAAGAGAAGAAGGTAGTGTAGGAAAGGAATTCTTATGTGTGTGGTGCAAAGAGTGGGAGATTCGGGAGTTCTCACAGAGCCAATAGATGAAGAAATGAGAGTGGGTGAAATTGCTGTGAATCATTAAAACACAACCATTATACAGCAGATAATGACATTATCCATTGCTACTTGCTGTATGACTTTCCTTCTTTCTGGAGTGCAACCAAAGCTACACACTCACCAACACTATGCCTTCAAAGTGTGCAGTGACGATCAATTCCCTGGAGCATATGATGAAGGTGACCTGGCCCAAGCCATCATTGTGATGATGGCGCCTGAAACCAATGCAAAGCTCTGTGGTTGGTAGAATGGACTTATTTAAACAATGCACACTTGTGCATGTTAATAAGCTTTTTCTAATTCATCTGACAATCGCGTTTTTTTTTAATTGGAGTTTAATTCTTAATACAATCTTTAGCCTCATGAAGTTAATACATGTTCACTGTAGGAAATTGTAAAAAATTTGGAAAAGAAAGGAACACATAACTCCTGACGTTGTCCTACTCCCCAACAAAAGTTGCGATTAACATTTTCATATATATTCTTCCATTTTCTGTGCATTGCCATACTTTTCTATTACCAGAAAGCAGCAGTAGTGCTGTAGAAAATTGGAAAATTCCTGAAAACAGTGAAAGAAAGAGCAAAATAACCTGTAATACACGACTTGGTATAATTATTGTTAATCTAATATATCTCATTGGCTTTTTCCTTATGCATTCACAAAGGAATTGAAATGGACTTGCATTTGTTGATACTTGCTATTTTCACTTACTGTTACAATGTTATCACCATAGCCTTAGATACCCTTGAAAACATTGTTTTTGAGTGTTTACATAGAACTCACATGTGTAATGGATTATGGATGCACAGTAGTTTGTCTCCTTCACCAGCAGTGTAGGAGCGTACCAGTCTCGCCACACTCTCGTCATCACTGCATTTTATCTTTTTACATCTTTGCTGTGTGCTAGCGTGATGGGATCTCATTGTTTTAACTTTCATTTCCTTAATTACTAATGGGGTTGAACTTTGAAAAAGCAGCCCAGTTTTTGACATACGGCTTTCAACACCTAGTGAATGCACAACTTCTAGTCAAAACCACATATACATGTTGAGGACTCATGGCTCCAGTTGTGACAGAACAAAGATTGCCTTGCTCTAATATGTTTTATATAGCACTGGGCTCAGTGCCACAGCCGCTAAATAAATCATAGGCTCCCTGACAACCAGGCCCATATCTTAATCATTTCTGCATCTCCCATAGCCCCCAGCCTAATGCCTGACCCAGAGAAAGCCTTAATAAATGCTTGTTAAATGGGAATGGAGGTGGAGCTTTTGTGAGGGTCAATGTTAAGTCACTAAAATAGTTTTTGAAGGCTTGACATGTGAAAAAAGGATCCCTGGAGTTAAATTTTAAAGTCATTGCTCAAGACTTAGCCCATCGTCTTATTTTACAGCAATGAAGAAACTGATATTTCACACAAGGGGACTTCTTTTTTACCCGAAGGAAGTCTCTTTTGCAGCCATGCTCTCAGCTTCATAAACACAGCACCACCTTGATAAGTTGAAGAGCAAAGCAACTGCAGGAGAAGTGGGTCCGAGTGGGGTGGTGGGCAGGGGAGATTTATAGAAGCGTGAGTGAGCTGTTTTCACTTCACTTCCCTCCTTAGTAAAAAGTTATAGAGCATTAAAGCCGCCAGGTCTGGTGGAGATGTCGAGTCCTACCCCCTTAATCTTTCTCGTCAGGAAAATGGAGCTCAAATAGGTGAACTGACTTGGTCAACGTGATACAACTAGTCTAAGAACATAGCTAGAACTGGAGCCAGTGGCATTTTCTGTGATATCATCTTTAACTTCTTCCTTACTCCCACCACCAGCCCCCATGCCAGTAAAATCTAGCAATTTGGGTTTCCCCATCCTTGCCAGCTCTGTGTTTATGCATGTGTCCCTGTGCTGCTTGTGCTGCTAAACTCATTTGCTTAAATGTTATTCTCTCCAATAGACTCTGAGTACTGGACTACAGGGACTGAGTCCTCATCTCTGTAACCCCGATCTCTAGCATAATGCTCAGTGCCTCTCGATGTTCAGTGTTCAGCCGTGGAGGATATCAAGTGACCTACCAGAGCCATCCCCTTAGACACTGTGATATTCAAGTTCTCAACACCTGGAAATCTTTCTATTCCTACAAATGTGCCAGGCATCCAGCAAGTCTCAATAATTTCTACCAATTGCTAGGGTTTTGTCTTAAGTAAGGCTGCATTTGGAAAGACAAGCAACCATTGTAGAGAAATGACAACAGGCTGGGAGGGGAGAATATGATGGAAGCAGGAAATTGGGGCATGTGTGGCTAGAGAAGGGAAATAGTGGGTTTTCTAAGGAAAACCGTGCCCTTTGCTTTCACACAGACACATTCCTCACAACTTAGCGTAGCATCGCACCCGTTTTAGAGATGAGAGAAGGGAGTGATGCTAATGGCTTTGCTGAGGGTCACACAGTTAGTGGCAGAGCTGGAATCCAAATGTTTGTCCATTTTCGAAACCTGATTTTCCTTGGGGTTTGCTATGCTCTGCAGTGACTTCACAATGCTGTAGTAGGTCATTAGCACTAAAAGGAGTGAAGTGAAAAAATTCCCTTTTGGGGGGATTAAAAAAATTGTTCATCATCACCAAATGTTAATGTCATGCTCTCTTAGACCTTTGGATTTCTTCCTTTATGTAAGGCTACCTGGGAAGCACTGGGTATGGTAAAGGAAAAGCTCCAGGGGACAACTGCATGAATAACAGTATTTGAAGGCACCAAGGCTGTACATACATTTCCTGCCATGTCATTAAAGGGACAAGATTTCGTATGTGCTGTCATTGGAAATCTGGCCTCTCTCTACGTTCTACTGAATTTCCTGCCAGTTCCCGGCATCCCACCTCAGGCTGGCAAAGTTCCCTGTTTTTAGTCTCTCACACCCATTGGCAGTTCATTAGAGCTAATTAGTCACTTGGCCAGGTTTTAAGAGGTTTTTTTTTTGCTATTTTTGCCCATGGAACCGCAGGCACTTGTTGCCCGGGGGACCACAGACTCAAGGAATCCCTAGCCTCAGATTCCCAGGTAGCTGGGATTACAGGCGTGCGCCACCACGCCCAGCTGTATTTTTTTGGAACTAGGTGTCTCTATGGGCCCCAGGTGGGACTTGAACCACAATCCCTAGCCCTGGCCACTTCATATGCTGAAGCTTACAGGCATGAGCCACCGTGCCCGGCCAGGTTTTAAAAGTTTAGGATGAATTTAGTTCCCCATCATAGAGGAAGCCTTGCCCGAATCTTCCAAATATTCAGAGTTCAGCTGTGTGTTCTGAGAAGGAAAGCGAAGATTCTAGCAGTTAATGGCACTTCATTGTTGAAACAATGCTCTAGACTTAATACATTTTCTAATTATTCCCATCCTCCTTTCTGAAGGCAGCCTGGCACCAACTTTAAGGGAAGGCAGGAAGACCAGTCTAACCCCTCCATCTCACCACAGGTCTTACTAAATTATAAATTCCATCTGTTCCCAAGAGGAACTCAAACGGAATACAATATTGGATCATTTGGTATAATGTCTTGACATAGTTTTCCCTTAATGAATTTTACCATTCTACAAGAATTCTTGTTTATTCTAGCAAAATTTTAAAAATATAGTTACATGACCATTTTGTGGGATCGTAGATGTGATAACATTGACTCATTTAGTTCATTTGTCTGCTTAGATAAGGCAGTACCCAAATCTTATGTGAACAGTGGCCTTTTATCCTATTTGAAATGATTCGTAAAGATAGATATTTTGTATCTTTTTGCTCTACTCATTTGTTCTGGTGTTTGAAGTGTAAATCTCTCTTATGGCCAAGAAGTTACTGCTAATGTTTGAATTCTCTCCTGCTATTATTTATTTTAAAGTTTATTTAGTTGTTTTTATTCATTATATCACAATCTCTGTAAATGGTTTTTGGGATACCTCCCTCCCCTCCTCCCTCTGGTGCCCCCTCCATTCTCTCAAAACAGGTTCTTTGTTGTTTGCTAGTCTGTGTTACCTCCATTAGTCTTTCTTTCCTGTGGCAGTGTTCTTTCATTGGGTGAGCTCCTGCTATTCTTTTAAGCCCAATTGATATAAGCAATTTAGAAATCTTAGGGAGATGCATGGCACTGAAATTTCCTGTGAAATATTCAGAGTTGGATTATAGTAGAAACTGTAATCATGCCAATCTGCAGGAATGTAAGCAGAAGAGGAAAATGTAAAGCTGATTTCATCATGGGTTTGCATGCAAATAAGGATGAAACAGTGTAAAGGAGGAAGAAAACAGGAAGGGAAAGTAGAACTTAGATTAATGTCACTGGAAATGAATCAGTAGAGGAGAAAAGACTTTAGAGTAATAGTGTGACATAATTAGAAGATAAGGCCCACTTCAGAGACAGTAGCAAAAACTTGAGGGGTTAGATTTTCAATTGAGAGAATAAGATTGATTGTACAAAACTCAGACCATCTCCAACACATCTAGTGTATCTCAAGGAGGGAAGGGAAATACGTAGACAAAAAATACTAACATACCAAGAAGGTAGGATAGTGGTGTGTTGTCTAAAGGGTTAGGTAATTCACCGATTCTATTTTTAAGAACAAGAAAAACCTTTTAAGAAAAACTTTTAGTACAAGAAAACCTTTAAGTACAAAAAGAACTCTTTAATATCATCATTGGAGTGATGTGCATTATGGGATTTTATTTTGAAAAGGCCTTTATGTAAGGCCTTGGAAAAATTAAAAATCACATTTGAGAAGTATCCATTTTGAACAGGTATTCATTTGGGCCAGGGTGAAAGGTCTTTGTTGAGAACAGCTGAATATAAATGAAGAGTAGACGCTTCACAAGGTGAATTTTGGAATAACTCATTTGTGAAGTGAAGTTCATTTAACGCGGAGTGGGATCACTGTTAATTCCTAATTAGAGATTCTGCATAGGAAAGAGAAAGGTTGACTGGGTGAGGATTATTCAGCCTCTAAAATGAGACATTGCCATTGGTGAGGATGAACTCACCAATTACATGTGTCTTAAACAAACTTGAAATTGCATGATCATTGTAGTAGTTGTTAAATGGAGCTTGCATGAATGTTGACTCATTGGCTCAGCTAATTTTCTTTGTGCTAATGTTGAAAGTTTTGGCCGAAGCTGGCAGCTGTTGTAATAAGGTTTACAAAGTAAACATCACTTCTCTATTTGCCAGAGTAATACTAGATATTGATCTCCACCCCACCCAACCCCCAAATATTGGACAATGGCAATCTCTTCTCACTGTTCAGAGTATTTGCCCAACTTTGGAGGTTCTGATAATCGTATGAAGTTCTGAACCTTCGCTCTTCAAACCATTTCACAAGTGACTGTGGAGAAGCTAATGAGAATCCTATGAATTAGCTGAGTTCAAATAGTAAAGTATGAACTTCTTCCATCTTTAGCTGTAAGGAAAATTTCAACCGACTTTCTTAACATACACACACACACACACACACACACACACACTCGCACATACCCATCAGACCATAAAGATGAACATATCCAGTAAATAGAATTTTAATATCTTAGAGTTTAAAATGGTAATCTCAAGGCTCAAAGTAAAGGATATTGATTTCATCTATTATACTATTTTGCACAATAAGCTGGACTATTTTGCACAATAAGCCGAACTTCACACTCAGAAAGCAAGCCAGATAAACTCTGGTTGTTGAACTAATGATTGGGTCACAGTGTCTTTAAGCCTAGGAGAGAGGGTTATAGAGTTCAATTCATTAAATGTCAGTATCCAGGCAGTAACTTCTGAGTCATGGGGGTCCAGTGGTGAGGCAACCATGAACTCTGCCCTCAAGGGACTTCTGAACTGGTAGGATAGGAAAGAGGCAGTAATAATCCAAGGTGGAATATGTTGAGTAGTTAGAGGGATAAACACAGCACTCCATGAGTTAAGGAATATATGAGATTACAGTTGAGTGGGGGTAGGTAGTCAGGTGAGAACTGGACCCGAGGATCAGGTGACAGTTAAGTGGGCCCCGTCTCCAGCAGGGATCAGGCAGGCAGGGCACAGGAAATGAGATTTTTCTGTTACTTTTTTTGCCAGATGGAAAAGATTTGAAAGTGGTTGAGGGGAGATTACCAGAGAGAGAGCGAGAGAGAGGGGACAGAGAGAGAGAAAGACAGAGAGAGAAAGACAGAAAGAAGACAGAGAGAGAAAGACAGAGAAAGAGAGAGAGAGAGAGAGGTTGATGAAATGGAAATGGTTACCTCTTGAGGGGAAGGCTGGTATTAAACTTTATTTGAAAGTTAGGGTCAATTATGACTAGTACTGTTACATTTTGACAGATCAGGACGGATGTTAAATCCAGTGATTGAAAAAAAATGTGTCCCATTATTCTTTCTCAGTAATTTGTCTTTTAATTTTAGAAGTCTCTGTAAGCATTGATCAGAAAGTGACCATAACCATATAGAATTTGGGTGAGCTCATTTAGTTTGTCTGTTGTGCAGCCTGGTTTATTTTGGTGCAAATACATTTTATTGTAAATTATCTTTAGTTTCCATTAATTATCTGTTCAAGTATATGACAAAAATCTTTGTAAGTAATATATCTCATTTACATAGTATTTCATCTTGTTCTTCAGTAGAAACGTAGAGCAGCTATGTACACACTATTCTGGAATGCTTACTAAATGTTATTCCCATTTTATCTACACTGAAAGAATTTCATTGTTACTACCTTTATTCTCAAACCTTCGTCTTCAACCTTTTAACAATGTTTATCTCAAGAACTCTATATTTTATACATCATTCCTCCCTCCCTCCTTCCCATGGATATTTAGAGAATGTGAGTTATGCTTAGTGCTACAAAATATCAGCCCTGCTCTTCCCCCAGCACTGGTACCTGTGTCACTGGCTGCAAGGCCACTTGGTCCTCATAGGGGCTTTAAACTACAAAGGAAGGAATATATCTTTGAACCTTAGACTTTTAATGATGTGCATGAAAACAATTCATCATTGTCACTGGAAATGCTGGATTTCTTGTCTATTTCCAATTGATTTCTTTTTCCTCTGGGTATGTGATCAGCATTGATATTCCTGCAGTCCATCAGCATGCATGCTTCAATGCTGCTTTTTGTTTGGTATGGCCACTTCAGTTGGTTTATGTGAAGATTGTGTATCTCCTAGTTCATCTTCCGGCCCATTACCCTTCTCCATCTGTGAGCTCTATGGGAGAAATACCATAGAATCTTTTAGGAAGCTGGGCTGTGATGGATTTTTTTTAAGGTAACAAATTCTTCCTTCTGTTTGTTCTTAGACTGACCTCTCCTCCCAACCGCTTCTCCCACCCCACCCCATATATCTTCACCCCCCCCCCCAAACAAGCATGGACTCGGTGACCTTGAAGGGTCAGGAGACTGATTTAGGTTTGAATCCGAACTAATTTTGAATTCTTGGTTGTCATGAATGTTTCCATAACAATTATTGGCAGTATCTCTTTCCACTTTTGTTTTTATTAATACTGACTTGCCTCATATAAAAAAATACAGAAACAATTTCTCCCTTTCTTTTCTGTATCTGTTCATGTATTGAAATGACACTTTTTTATCGTACTAAATTGAAGTGAAAACACTGATTTTCTTTTGTTAATCTATACATCTATACTTTCATTTTCAAAAAAACAGCAAAACAACCAGACATATTTTCACTACAAGGAGGAGCTTCTTTTGTGCTAAATGGTATTTTAATAATAAATTTTCTTATAATCAATTTCTTAGGCGCAATAATAGTAGCTGGTTCCTGAGAAATACAAAATATCTGATTTCAACTCTGTCCCAAAAGTCAGTATGCTACATTGTGCTTTTCTCTATGAGTGGGCAAAATCCCGAGGATTAACACATTCTAGTTAGGAAAACAGCTCATTCTTATTTTTGAGTGTGATTTATGAAAAATTTTCTGTTTGTAGACATGTGCCTATGCTAACTGTTGTTGTAAAAGATTTTCCTTTCAAATTTCAAAAAACCCTGAGCTGAAGAACTGTCATGGAAAATAGGTAATGGGAAAGCCCCTAAAATTGTTTTGATTTCAGCTAACTTGTTCCATTTATGAAACCGTTTTGTAGGCTGTTGTAGTTCTGCTTTTGTGAGTGCATGGGTGGTGGTACCTGAAATTGAGAGCCTATGAAATCCACAATTCATGAGATAATGTAGTTTTCCTGAATAATGAAAATTATGATAGGGAAATAAATCTTCATCAGGAATCGACTATAAAAAATACTTTAAAGGTATTAATGCCTATTCTGAAGTAAGAGGATAAAATATCCCCTTTGGTGAGAGAAATAAAAATACTCCCTACTACAGACAGTAAACTGTGGAGAAATGCCCTGCATGTGGTATCATGTGTAATTATATAATTTCATCTTGAAACATTTTATGGTCTTTGCATTGCTGGATGTTTGTTGTCTTTCTCCTGTCTCATGTGCATATACTCAGTGTATACGTATGTATTCATGCATATAATTCAATTCTATAAATCCACTTAAATTAGGTCCTCTTGACTTTGTCTTTGTTATAGAGGGGTCACGTGCAGAGATTACAAAAAGAAGAAGAAAGTTTCAAAAAAAGATGTTCTCTATTAGTTCTCAAATGAGCTGTTCTGGTCATGGAAACTCCAAAATGAGTTCTGTGAACAAAGCTAGTTTAGGTGATGAAGTTTTGTTTGATAAAATGATATTTAATCTTTTGATAACAAATCTTAGGATTACTCATCTGTAACTCACAGGCACAGAAATATAGTATGTCAGGGCTGGTTAGACTATAAAAGTAAAACATTTTGGTAACAGTTAAGAGAGGAAAACAATGTAAAGAAAAGAAAATGAACCATTTTTCAGGATTTCTGAGGCTGAACTGAAAGAATTATGCCTTTACGTGCTGGATATCATTCTGGTTTTCATCGAGACTGGGTCACAAGTTCAGTGTAATAAATTTATGATGGCAGCAAACCCAAGCCACTCCTTCAGGTCTTTGGAGAGAAGTATGGAAAGAATAGTGGAGAAAACAAATATGTATTTTCGTTAGCCATGTCTCATACAAAGGAGGTAAATATTAGAGTCTTCATCATTCATTTTAGTGCTGGACTGTTGGATAGCGAATATCTGGCAAGAATTCTTCAGTAGCTTCTGAAGGAAAAGTTATGTCTTTGAGGCCCGGTGTATCATTGGGGGTGGGAAGAGAATTATTTCCATATGTGACTGAGTGAGCCTGTATTTGAAGTTATTTAAAAAGAAAGCTATTGGAACTCATTAATTCAGAATTCTGTTAATTTGTAAACAAGATTGCCTGAGGGAACTTTGAAACTCTTAAGTAAACTTTTCAGATACTTTAAATATAGTGTCCAGGATGCTAATTTTAAATAGTTGTTTGCCCATGAGCAAACTTCCTTGCTAGGCAGCATTTTGTTCCCTCAGCTCTAGCTCTCATCTCTGTAGTCACCCCTGCAGACTTGTCCTTAGGAACTTTCCCACCACCTCAAGAATCTCTGCTTAAGATGGTCGGAGTCTCCACACACTGCCAGTGTGACTTCGGGAATGTTGTCTAGAGATTCAGAATCAAAACATTCAATGGGGCAGTGAAAAAGAAAAAAAGTGTCTATTTTGTTTGTAACACAGGATCTCACTTAAACTACACAGAAAGTTCCCAGAAAGTTTCTCGTCAGCAGATAATGAGACATCAGTTAGTTCATGGGACAGCGACTATGTTCACTGAGCAAATACCATTAACATTCTTTTTGCAGGTTCTTGTTTCATTTTGATGAATATTAAAAAATATTTGAGTTCCCTGTGGTCACTTTTAACCAGTCTCCTGAACTCGCAGGAGGGAGTCATTGAACTAACGCGAATCGCGGGTGCCCAAGGCCCTAGGCATTTATGTTTAGTTCCTGGGGACTCTGATCTCATGAGGACGTTGACCTGCTTTGCCTGTGAATCTGAGAAGTAAGCTTTTTCTTTGTAGTTCTATTCTATTATTGTCATCAAAAGCTGAACTTTTCCTAAGCTTTCCTCATCTTTGGAAAAAGAAAACTTTTTATCCCATCTCTTACCTTCTGTCCTCAGTCAGATACACTGGTACCGGGTTCTACTTCTCATTATTTTAACTCAGCAGGACTCAACTAGTTTATGGCAACATGACCACCCCCCCCCCCTATATTTTATTTTGAACTTTGGTCCTTTTTCCTCACAGTTTTTAGTTTCTTCCACCCTACCTTCCCCTTTCAACTCATCTGATCTGTTATTAAGCCTCAACTGCATTTTGCCTTATCTATTCCAAATTAGCATATACAGGTGGAGTCATATTCTGAACTTGCTTGTAACCTACCCCCTCCAGTGTGCGCGGAGTGCAAAACTGGGACTTTGTATTTCTGCCTCTTTTACAGTTACCTGCAACCTCCCTTCCTTTTGAAATAAAATATTTGAGTTCCCTATGGTTACTTCTAGCCACTTCTCACTTTTGAACCAGGACCCTCAGGGTTTGGCCCCAGCTTGTTTTCTTTCTACAGCCTCTTCCTGCTATGAGGCTACTGGAGCACCTATCCTTTATGTACAGTGATAGGTTCTCCACCCTGAAGCTGAATGTGGTGGATGCGTGTTGTGCAAAAGAACGTCCCATAATTAAAAACAAGATGGCTGTTGATAGGCTGCTGCCCTTGTAAGACAGCCATATCTGTCTACCATTTTCTACTGGCATGATGGTAAGTAGAGGCAGAAAGGAGAGGATTTTGGGAAATAGGTTTTGCCTCCTTTTGAATTTGAAAAACAAATTCTGATCCTTGCTTCCTTCTTTTTTTTTCTTTCTTTCCTTTTCTTTGAAGAAGAGCAGTTTTCCAAAGTCTGACAAGTAGTTATGCTTAATCTTTCATTGATTCCAAGCCCCAGTACAAATAAGCGTTAGTTTATATGATGAGCATGACCTCCTCATACTTTTTTCGTATGAAATCTCCTTACCAGGGGGTATCCAATCATGTTTTTTAAGGTTCTACTGGCCTTAGATACCATGCCTGGCTTGGCTTTTTTCAGAGATACATTTCCTCTATTTGAAGACATCTGGATTACTCCTTTGGCTTTCTTAAGATGATTGTCTTCTGTGAGATATATTATCCAGGTAGGGGTTCATTTATTGCTAAAAGGATTTATAAACCAAGGAAAGATTCCTGGCAACAACCATATGTTAACTGATATAAAAGAACAGGAGGAAAAAAAAGTGTAATGAAACATACCAAAAATGACTATGTGGAAAAATCTTTTCATACCAGGAAATGCATAGTTCCCTCAAAAGCCTTGTGGATTTTTTTTTAAATTAATGTCTGAGTTCAGGAGAGGAAGCCATATGTACCGTTATCAATTTCTGCATAGCATATCACCCTTAAACTTACTTAAAGCAACATTACTAATTGATTGTCTTGTAGTTTCTCTGGATAGGGAGGGAATTTGGGAGTGACTACGTTGTATGGTTCTAGTTTGGGGTCTCTTGGGGAATTGCCCTCAGTTTTTGGCCAGGGCTACATTCATCTCAAGGCTTGGCTATTTCCAGGTGATTTGCTCACTTGGTTGGCAAATTGATGAGGACTCTAGGTGGCAACTTTGTTCCTCTATGCACAGGCTTCTGTGTAGATCTGCATGAACATGCTCATAACAGCCCAGTTGACTTTTCACCCAGCAAGTGATCCAAGACACCAACATAGAGTTTATGATGCCTCTTTTGATGTAGACTTAGAAGTCATAGTCACTTCTGCTGCCTCGCCTGGTTCATTATGGAAGGGGCCCATACAATGGTACAAATACCAAGAGGTATGCGGTTCACCTTGGAGGCTGGATACTATGCCATCCATATGAATGAGGAGAGACTTTCCCAGCAGTAAGAACAGCAGCAGCAGCCAGTACTTTTCTATCTTACTGACGTCTGCATAGGAGCTCCTTACGTAATGCTGGCTGGCATTCTCTCCTGCCTCTCTTCTTTTCTCTTAGTTTCTATTTTGTCTATCTTTTTCACAGGTGGATCACTTTTCTTAGCCTGCTCTTTCAACATATTTTCTCCAGGGTTTATCTTTGCTTCTTCTCCAATCTTTCTCATTGTACATTCTTTGTGGCTCAGGACTTAATTGCTTTATTTACCTTTAAACTTGTGTCATTAGAGGCTCCTCTCCTCACTAACAGTGCATAGTGGACGTATTTAAAACATAATTGACCACCTTCCTCTCTAGGTTCTTCTGTCCTGTACCCCTTTTCTGGATGAATAACTCTCATCATTGGGACTATCAACTCCTCCAGTGTGGGGTCAGCTTCTCATTTCTGTGTCACCTTCATGCCTAGCCTAATGTTTGACATGAACTAGATATTAGAATGTTGGCTAAATCAACGTGTTCATTATAAAATCCCAATTTGTAGGTGTCTTTATGCTTTGAAGAGTAGTAGAATGCCAAATTGGCAAAAAATACTATGAAAGAAAACTTTGATTGCAAAGCTTCTAAGGTATATTGAATGGCTTAGGATAAACTAGGCAATGTATATATATGTACCGATGAATAGTACAGGTTGCTTGAATCACTTATTTATGAACCAGAGGAGACAGCTTAGAGTTCTTGTCAACTATTCACTGAAGTGTTGCTGTCCCTTTCTGCTGTTGTCACCATGGGAACAAAGTTCTATCTTTTCAAAAATTCCTTCATTGGATATTTCAGAATGTGGCTTATTGCAACTGTGGCTTGCTCCTACCCCAGCAGAATTCCAGCTTTCTTCCTTGTCCTACCTACAGTCCATGTAATGGAATGCTCTGTAAAACTCAGGCTAAAACTTCTCCCATAAGAGAGGGAAGAGAGGATGGTAGTGGTGGTGGTTAGCATCTATTAATAGTTTCCAGTATTGCAGTTACTGTGTTAAGTGGTCTAGCTGTATTATCCCAGTAACACTCACAGCATCACCATGATAACTGCTACTGTCTTAAACTCCATTTTAGAGATAAGGAAACTGAGGTTTCCAATATCACACACTGAATGAGAGAGGGATTCAGTCCCTCTGATTCAAGGTCTCTGCGGCCCCTTCCCCCCGCTCAGTTGTACACTAATGGTTGCTAGCTGCATGCTTCCCTGGTGGACACCATTTTGCCTAGAATTACTGAATTAGAAGGAACTCTCTAAGTCATATGTATTGCTTATAAATCTATGTATACTGGGTACATAACACTATAGCTTCTGCTAATAGTTTGGTATGCTTTCTAATTTGAAACTCTTAACAGCTCAGTGGAGTATATGAAAGCTAGCACCATTGATGGGAAAATGGGCTCTGAAGCAGCTAAGTGACTTACCAACAGTCATCCAGTAAAGTTGTGACAAAACTGGGATAGAATCTACGTATCTTGAAACTAAATTCCTTGGTTTTTCTTCTGTTTCTTCATGAGTTTGGTGCCACATTTCTAATTATCATTAGCCGGTAGAATCACATGACTGTCTTCTGAGATCCTTCAAATGATGTATGTTTTTAAGTTGCCAAGCAATGAGTCAGTATCAATTATGAGCTTGAAACTCTTTTCAAAAGTGGCAAAAACTCATTTTCCTTCATCTAAGAACCCTGTGGATGCCTTTAACTTAAGTATAACAAATCATTTGCCCCAGAATTCCTGGAGCCTCCAGAGGAAGATTGCCTATTGGTTCCTCCAATAGCAAGATGTGATATAATATTGCTTTCCCCACAAGGGGGAGACAAAAATGCTCCAGGGTCTGGATGGTGAAAAAACTCATCACCTTTGGACAATCGTGCTTCATCGCTCCTTTGTTTTCCCAGTAGGGTCCTCTCTCCAGCATAAATCCCAGAAAAGCAGATGGTGCTGATGCTGGTGGCATTTGTATATGAACTACAAAGGAACTTGACTTTGAGGGAAAAAGCCATTCTGCCTAAACCAGTTAAAACTGTGCTCTCCTTACCCGTTCCGCTCTGTACATGGGAATGAGGCCAGCTGCCCACAGAAGTTGGCTTCTTTACCACTGACTGAATAAACTTGTCCCATCAGTCCATTGTAGCTGCTTCTGCCACCTCCCACTAAAGCAAGTAAAGGAATCTGAAGTGGACACCCCCATAGGCTAGCCCATGAACACAGCTTTAAATAGAATAAAACCTATATTTCAGTTAGGTCAGGAGCAAGGATGTGGCTTTGACTGATATAGCAAACTTGTGAATCTACATTTGAAGAATAAAGTAAAAGCAGGAGTATGTAGAGGGGGTGGGGAAATAAAAGTCTCTTTTTGTGTGTAAAAACTGCTTAAACCATTGTTTTCTTTGACACCCTGCCTATCACTTTTCTATCAGAAATATTTAAGAGTTTCGTTTGTGGTAATAACCTTCAAATACAATATTTCCAGACATCAAGTTAATGTGTTCAGGGAGCAAAAAGACTCAGGACTCAATATGACTCTCACTTGACATCTGCTTCCACAAGTATTTCTGGGACCCTTTGAGGCTAAGTCAGTGGGAACTTTGACTTTCTTGGGCTACATTTGGAGGTGAAGATGGGTGAACTTCCCTTTATTTTGAAAAATGGAGATGAGGATTTCAGTGTATGTCCTATTTAGGACAAAAATACAAGTCGTTTCCATCCTATAGATAACAACTGCAAAAATGAAAAAATGGAGAGAATTGTGCTATTACAAGTGAATTATTTTGAATAATGTAACCCCAGCTGGGACATAATTACTGAATTTTTTAAAATGGTAAAACAATAATCTAGTAATTCTAAGAAAATCCATTCAGCTTTCTGTAGGCATTTTAAGAATTACTGTTTGTTTTTTGGAGTGGAAGTAATATATTTCAGTTAATTTCTGGAATATGGTCACTGCTGAATAAAGGGTTCCAGCCATGCATTTTATTTCTTCTATATAATTACACTAAAAGAATACATTGGCATATTGTATGGTTTGTAATGAGCTGGAAACAAAAATGAAAAAATAATATTCCACAAATCTTCAACAATGAATTAGTTATTCTGAGTATTTTATTTTTCAAAGAGTAATACTATGTAAACTGGACAATAAATCACAAAAGGCTTCTTGGTATTTAGCCTGAGAGTTAAACCAAAGCTCTCAAGGGCACAGGGCTGATCAGTGACTATGCTCTTTGATTTTTCCAGGGAGGTCCTCCATCAGGCAGTTCAGCTTCTGTCTAAACCTGCCCTTACAGACAATGGAAGCTTTGTTTATACTTGCCCTCAAAGACATGTTGGGTTAGGTCTAAACCTGTTTTTTCATCTCTGTGACCCCAAATCAGGCATGGATGAGATTTTATGACCCTGTGGCCCCAGTTACAACTAAAGTAGTTAATAATAATTGTCAAAACACATGCAGTGGTTGTATGATTATCTTGAGTCACAAGCTAGCTGTAAACCTTAAGGTGGCACGTCCCTTACTTTCTGCCTCATTCCTTCCATGGATTTTGTGGGAGTCTAGTCAAAAATACAGATTAAGAACTATGAAGGGATTGGAATTTTTTCGTAGCCTGCAAGCTGGCCTAGTTAGCCTGAAATAGTTTCATGGACAGTGACAGGACGTATAAGGCTCTTAGACCAGAGACATCGAGGAGTTTATTCCTCACAGCACGAACAGTAGACAGTAACAACATGTTTGCCCTGATTCTATGAGCCTCAGTACCCACTAGATGTGAGAATGACCAGGTAATATTTGTACAGTTGCATTACAGAAGGGGGCTTCTGAGTTTAGGGAACTCAAATCTTTTATAGTGGGCAGTAATTACACCACCAGTTGGCCCCAGAGAGAGATGTTATCTTTACTGTATGGACTATTGTGACCTCTTTTTGAAGGCTCTAGACAAGCCTTCTCTCTCTTTCAGGGTGAGACTCTATCTTTGACTTCTGGACTGCCGCCTTCCGCTCTCCATTTGAGTCAAACTATCTTTCAAGGCTGGTTGCTATACGTACATCCTTTAAGAACAAAGGTACTCAGTGATTCCATATACAAGATGAGCAGAAATACCAACAATCCATGGAGAAATATCTCCCAAACTTAACTAAAGACTGGATGACCTCTGAAGAAGTGTTGGTCTCGTCTATCTTTGAGAGTTGCTGCTGCTACAACAAAGCACCACAGTCATCACTTTCATTACTATTTCTGTTGTGTAGAATATCATTCTGAAGCTACTACATGTTACTCTGCCTACTCCCCCCCCAAAACAAAACAAAACAAAACAAAACAAAACCGTTATGCATAATGACTCTGTTTAACAGGAAACTAGGAGACTAGCCTCTTGGTCACCATTGTTTGGCCTGTGATTGGAGATTGGGGAGCCATAGTCCCAAATTTACTGTGGTGCTTCACTTGCCACCATCCCTTCACTTTAAGAATAAGCAACAAACTAACCTAAAAGAGGCTTACAAAGCCCCACCTCAAAAGCTCAAGACTTTTAAAGGGTAAGGCTCTCCTCTTGGAAGGAAAAGGTGGAATTTGGCAGCTCAGGCCAACTCCCAGTCACTGAAGAAAAATCAATCTCCTGACAGCCTTGAATAAACCTCTGGACCAAGGAAGCCCGCCCAAAAGATGTTTATTCGCCATGTTTTCTTCCTTTGGGTAGAAATGTTATTTTTAAGTAAACTAGTTGGAAAATCTGAAATTCACAAAAATGTATAGAGCTGTGATAGTCACAGAGGTCCAGAAATCACTCTGTCTATAAAAGATAGTTTGTCTTTAAAATATTCTTGGTTTGTTTCTCTCTGCTCTGATTTTTGAACTTCAAACCTGAGAGAAGTCCAAAGTGCCAGGTTTTATAAACTCTATAGGTGGAAGGAATCTTCAAGTCCTGTAGCACTGCCTGCCCCCTTGGGTTAAGTTCTTTTAATAACCCTTAGCAGAGGTTGTTCACCTTCTGCTGAGAGAGAGGCACTGGGGTATCAGAGGCTCAGACTGGGTGAAATCCTCAACCTACTGTATCCTTTGCCATTGATTGGCTACAAGACTGTGGATCTCACAGGTCTTCTCATAGCCCAGGTGTACTTGAATGAAAGAAAGAGTGGCCAGATGATCTTTCTGTGTTCTTCCAGCTCCAGCATGCCTCTTGCAGGTCTTGAGTCTTTGGAATATGTAACTGTTTAGGCATTTTCAAAGAATGATTTTTCTCCCCCCCTCCCATAATAGAAGAACAATTAAAAAGATACAGATTTTAAAGGTATCATTGTTAGCCCTTTGATCAATTTTGGTACCCATAGTCTATTTTATTTATATGTGTGTGGTAAAATTGAGATCACATTGCTCTGTAACTTACCTTATTTCTTAAGATAGCATGAACAACTTACCATGATAGTTGTGCTTTATCTTGAAGGCAGTGGAGATATATTGAGGAGCTTTAACTAGGTTTGCCTACAAGTCATCCCTTTCCAAGTCAGAGGTAGAAAGAGACAACACTTCCGTACAATATTGAGTTAATCTCATCCCATTTTTATTGTTTTCTGAACAGAAAAAGAATAACCCTTGGTTCTCTTCATTAAAGATTAGAGTTATAGGTTATTCTAGAAGTTTAGTCATCTTGAGATGCTGTATTATTAATAGTTGCATGTGCACATTTATCTGTTGTGAAAACAAACTAGGATGGCACACTTCAAGGTATTAATCACATGGAAACTATTTCATTACAACATAATCAAAACTATCAACTATAAATATCAAAGCTCCCAACTCCCAGCTTAGATATTCAAACCATTGAGCCAATTTTTGGTAGCATATGGTCCAATAGTTACCATAAAGCTTTTAGTGACCTAATCTATTTAAGATTCCTTCATTACATATATCTTCAAATGGATGAAGTAGTATATAAAGCTAAACAGTGTAAAGTATAGGAAATTTAAAAGCAAAATTGCCCAACAAAAAGAACCAGAAAGGGTGGATGCCATGAAGTATCTGGACAAGCCAATCCAACAGTCTTGTTTCCTAGCAGCAAAAAATAAACAGGAAAATACATTGGCTTGCATAGTTTTTATTGTTGCTGCAGAAAAATATGTATACTTTTTCTCAGACCAATTTTGTTTCTGAAATACATTACATGGACTCTCTTGTGAAAGATAATAGGGTAGACTAGACATCTTCATCTACAGTTTTGCAAAGGAACAGCAACCTTGTTGAAATGGATAATCCCTGTATTGACCTTCTACATAAGGGGTGAGAATATAATATTAAACTGTAATTCAGTTTAGACATTTCTTTGGAACTAGAGATAATAATATCCACATACTTGGTCTTCTGATGATTTTACTCAATACAAAAAACAGTATTGGAAACTCATAGGTGGCCACTGAACTGCCATGCCCAATCAATGCTTTTTCCAGAGTCAGTGCACTATAGACTGATGGTAGCTTGCCTAAAGAATGATGTGGGAAGCTTTGCCCAGGTAACTCTCGCACTTGGGGTCATAGGTTGATTTCTGTGTTTTGAGTAGAGGCTCAATAAAGTTTTATTGAAAGAAGTACTTACTAGGCTCCACAGCATGGGCAACCTGTTCCTTTCTCTCAGTAGTCTCTCTCTACAGGGGCCACCTTGCATGAATCCGTTGTTCTTTACTTCTGGATGCTGCCCACCTTTTCTCTTATTTATCACCCAGTGATCTTCTCTTCCTTTTCTCTTCACCGATTTGGGCCTTTTGCAGCCTGAAAATGCCATTTTTCTGCACTACAGCTGTCATGGAATGTATACAGAATTGCACTTCAAAAATAACTCCTACCAGAATTGCCAAGTTAGGAAACAACCAGCAATAAAGGACTGGTTAAATTATGAAACAACAATATGATGGTACCTTATGCAGCTATTAAAAAGATATAATTGAAGAATATTTAATGACATGAGTGACATCCATGGTCTGTTTTTAAGTGGGAAAAAATCTGTGTGTGTACATGTATGTCTTTTGATTGGGGAAGACACAGAGAGAGAGAGAAAAAAGAGAGAGAGACCTTGATCCAGAAGGAGGGAAAAGCACAGACAGAGAGGGAAAGCAGCTTTGGATGGTAGAATTACAAGTGATTTTTTAATTTACATTTTGCTTTTCTGTATTTTAAAAATATTCCACAGTAAGCATGGATCATCTGTGTTTAAACAAAAGACATAAAATGTAAAACACCTTGGTAGGGAATACAAAGTTCTTGAGTGTATGTTCACTGCATAGTCTTTCCATTTCTGTCTCGAGGACCTCCAATCCTTTGTTGTATGCCAGGTAAACTCATCACATGAAATCCCCTGAATCTTCCCAAATGCTCTGGGATCTCCCAAACCAGATTGTGAGCTCTGGGTGCAGGTGCTCGCTGGGCCATCATTGTGTATATGTACATAATCTCCAGCCTTAGTGCATGCCTGGTTTGTTGAATGACTCACCAAATATACTATGCTCTTTCCATTTTAATCAGACCCTCTTTCCTCCTTCCTGACAGGACATTCCTGTCCTCACTCTTACCAACCACTGGTAAAGTTGTGTATGGATCTATAAACAGGGAGTTGGAGTCTCAAATAGTATACCTTTTAGCATATAGCTGGCTATGATGTGTCATGTGACTTTGGGGAGAGCCACTGAATGTTTGTAGGGTTCTTTAACGACCTATCTATTGATGTTCTTTCCCTTACACATCCTTTATCGCTCTGCTCAGGCTCCTTCCCTGTCTACTTCAGGAAAGCATCCCTTCCTTTGAGGACTTAATTTTGAACACATTAAAGAAGGAAATAATCAAAAAGTCTAACTACAACTACAAAAGCCTACAGGATTCACTTTCCACCTGAAACAACATGCCTGCTTCTGTTTCTCTCTAAAAGTAAAATCAGACCTTGCAGAGATGATACAATTTCAACAGTACCACACAGTTAATTTTTCTGCTCAATTTTATTTGAAAAACAGTAATTAAGCAATGGTCCTTTGTACCATCTATTCTTTCTTTTCCTCAAGGAGAGATTTTGTTATTCCTTTTTTGTCTTTGCTCAGCACTTTGGCATATGTGACTTTTCATTAACTATTCTGAGTGTAGGCAAAGGCAATGTGGTGGGAACAAACACAAATCAAGGATGCATAAATTAATAATCATTTTACTACCATTGTCCTGCATGCCTTTAGAAATTAATTTCAATACCAGCAAACCAAGTTCAGAAGCTCCTCCTTTAGCTGCTATAAGAAACCCAAACTTCCTTTGACAATTTGTTTTTTGTGTGTATTTAAGGAGCTAGTAGCCTTTGAATTGATGCAAGGAGAATGAAAAAAAAATTCATGGCAGGAAACTAAGTTCACCATTAACCTGTGTAATTCAGTACAGTATACAGAAAAATGAGGTGTAAATTATGACAGAGCTTTCCCCTTTTCTGTCTTGTTCTGACATATGAATCTCATTAAGATGTATGAATTTGTCTTTCTGAGTCTTATGGTCTTCTTGCAGAAAATATCAGTTAGTAAGTACATAAGATAGGTTTGTTAATGAGGAGAGAAAAATCTCCTAAAGAGCTCATAGCCTGTAACATAATGCACTGTACAGCATCATGGCTTGCAGCAGGGCATCAGGAATTAATGTTTGACTTAAATCCAAACCTCACCACTTTCCAGGTCTGTCATTTTATACAAATTGTTAAACTTCAATATGTACCACTTTCCTTGTGTGTAAAATCTGGGAAATTCTAATATTTACCTCATAGGATTATGATGAAAATGAAATGAGTTAATATTTGGAAAACACTTACAAAACGCTTGTGCTTCGTAAGTGCTGTGTACATATTTGTTCTGTATTTTCCCTCAAATTGAGGTCTGTTCTTGTTTTTTAAATCTCTGGATTGTGAAATGATGGTGCCACTGGAAGAATTAGTTAACTTATATAAGAGGTTTTGTAAATGAACACAGAACTTGATGTTGGATGTGTAGTTTTAAAAACTGTTAATACATGTGTAAATTCATTTGATTGACCACTAAATGAGGATACAGAAATGATCTATCACCACAAAAAGGAAAAAAAAACTTGTTACTGTTCCTCCCTGTTCCTCCCAGTCCTCTCTCTTGGCAAAACTGATCTGCTTTCCATCAATAGTTTTGCTTTTTCCTCCCAGAACATCATATAAACGAGATCTAATAGTATTACAACCTCATGAGACTAACTTCTGTTGCATAATGACCTTGAGATTCAGCCAAGTGTTGTATATGAATAGTGAGAGTGAGTTCCTTTTCACTGCTCAGTAGTATTCTGTGGGTCAGATATACTACACATTGTTCTTTCTGTTCTCAAGTTGGAGGTATTTGACTTGTTTCCAGTTTCAGGAAATTATAAATAGAGGTTGAAATAAAGGTTTCTGTGTTACCAGAATCCCATAACATTTTAATTTCTCTGGGTTACATTCCCAGAAGTCGATATGTTGGGTCATATGATAAGTGTATGTTTAACTGTCAGAAACTGCCAAGCCATATTCCAGAGTAGCTGTTTCCATTTGCATTCCTATCAGCAATGGATGAATTGCTGTCAGTTCATACTTTTGTCAGCACTTAGTAGTGTCGGAAATACTTATTTCAGTCATTTTAAATTATGTGAAATACTGTCAAATCAGTGTGACTTTAGCTTGCATTCCCTTAATGGCTAGTGTTCTTGAGTGTTATTTGGTCATCCTGTGGATACTCCTTAGTCAAGTGTCTTTTCAATTCTTTTGCCCAATTAAATATTAGGTTGCTTTTTTATACTGTTGTTTTTCAATATAGCATTTCATTTTGAGACAAGAAATTACAACAAGGATACAGAGAATTCCCATGAGAATTCACCTAGATTCCCCTGGTAATATATTATAAAACTATAGTATACTGTTTAAACTAGGAAATTGGCACTGCACTATTAACTCAGGTACAGACTTAATTAGGAATTCACTAATTTTTACATATACTATTATTCATGCATTGCTGTATGACATCTTATTACATGTGTAGATTTGGATATACATCATGGAAATTGGAATATGGAGCTGTCTCCTCATCACACATAAACTCACACATACCCAGTCACACATATTAACACACATATGCACAATTTTTTGCCTCTGAGAATCATAGAGATGCAGTATCGTTTTCTTTGTATTCCTGTTTTTCCCGAGAATATCTCTAGATTTGTGTTTTCTAATGCAAGAGTTTCAAATCACACGTTACTATTTAATTTTTCATCGTGATTACCTTGTAATTTAAAAATTTTTTTACAACATAATAAGTATCTAAAAGTGTTTGCTTTTCCTCAATAGCATTTAGTATTCCCCGTTGCTCTTTGACCCATCCCTTTTTTAAACTCAGAAATCTTATTTCATTTATTGGTGTCCACTAGTGTTTGCAAGTGTTTCATTTACTTTGCCAAATCATCTACTATGTGATTTTGGGAAAATTTTGGCCATTATTTCTTGAAGTGTTCTTTCTGCTCCCTTCTGCCCTTTCCTTTTGGAACATTCATTATGTGTATTGACGTTATACATGTTGGTGGTCTATCTCTCTGATAATTTTTCTTCTTCCTTTTTTCCTTCTGTCCCTCAAACGAATAATATCACTTGATCTACCTTCAAGTTCAGGAATTCTTTCTTCTCATGCTCACATTTCCTCTTCAGTGTCTCCGGTGAATTTTTACATTTTAGTTATTTTGATTTTTAACTCTTCAAGAAGATTCTTTTGAATGCTTTTTTTCATCCCATGTATGGACCACACTTGCTTGTTTCTTGGCGTGTCTCGTGATTTTGTTGTTGAAGCCTGACTATTTTATATATTATGGTGACTGAATTCTTTCCCCTCCTATCATTTGTTATTGCTGTTTTATTTGTATTAGCTTGTTTTGTAACGTTTGTGAACTAATACTGAAAAGACTATATTCTTCATTGTGTGTGGCCACTAAGTCTCTGCTTGGTTAGCTTCGTGATCAGCTAATGATTGGACAAAGAATTCCTTAAATGCCTGGAACCAACTAATTTTCCAGCCTTGGCTGTGACTTTGTGCATACAGTGTTAGGGCATGTCTTCACCACTTAGCCAGGCAGTTGAAAACTCTGCCTTAGTCATCACTAGTGCTTACACAGACCGTCAAGGTCAAGTGAGAACTTATTGCCTTCTCAGATCTTTCTTGAGCATGAGCACAACCCTACACTTATTTGCCATCTATATTCTGAGGAATATGCCCTGTATACTCAACGCCCCTAGGGCAATGACTTCCACAGGTTTTTCTGTTAAACTTTTCATTTACTTTATTTTCTGCTGTAGCTATTATTCACCAACTCAGGGAGTCACAAAGTTAAAACACTTGTCAGCAATTTTCTTTGAAAAATATACCCCCTCTCCCAGGGAAAATGCCTTTCGCACTGGGCACACTAAAAATCGGGTCAAATATAGAGAGACTTGTAAGTTGGGGACCTCTAGGAAAATCATGTCTAATCATAGATGTGCATATGTGTAAGTAGGCTCCTGTGAACCTAGGAGGGCATAAAACAGTGGCATCACCCAAGGAGGGGAAGTGGTCAGGGAAAAGAGAGCACAAAAGAGAGCACAAAAGAGAATGATAGAGAAATATGCAGAGGAAGGATGTGTACATTCCTGGGGGTTAGAAGGCCCCACTGCTTCCCAGCCTCTTTGCCCCTGCTGTGTAGCCTGCCACTGGCCATACAATTGGCCCAGATTCCCTGCCTGATGTGCCTGGGTACCTGGTTCCCTGAGAGAGCACTGGAGCCTGTAAAACCCACCCAGGGCCCTGACATTCTTCTTTAACTGCTAGAACCAATAAAGAACCTACCCAGGTTAATCCACTTACAGATTAACCCCCTTTCCTATCTTCTTTGTATTGTAGTTGTCTTATCCATGGTTGCAAGACACTGTTCCTTCTGGAGTGTAGACTATTATTTTTCAAGACTGCTGCAGAGCTAAAAAAGTTGGAGATAGATCTACAGCAAGTGCAAGTGCAAAATGCCACAAAGTTCTCTGTCTCACCAAGATATGGTCATCTTTTCAAATTAAATACTCTGTGGGTTGCTTCAAAACTTCAATTAATTTTGAAAATACAAATTCTCATATTTCCCCCAGATATTTAAAAATTGCGTTTATGTAAGAGCAAATTCTCAGAAATCCTTACTCTGCCAGTTTTATTAACTTCATTCTCCATCTTTTCATTGTTTAGCATACTTATTATATCTGAAATGAATCTCTTGTAAGACACCTTACAATTTACAATCTCTATTTCAATTGGGTTGTTAAACCATTTACATTTAATGTCATTATTGTTACATTTTTCTCTAAATCTATATATTATTGTTTTCTCCACTCCTTTTCTATGTTCTTTTGGGTTATTTAAATCTATTTTGTTATTTCATTTTAGTTTATCAGCTTTTTAAGCTATATCTTCTGTATTTTTTCATGTAATGATTACTCTAAGCATCACAATTATTTAATTTTTTCAGTATCTTCTTATAATTCATATTTTACCCTTGTATCCAGCTGAATGCAGAAATCATCCACTTACAGATTAACCCCCTTTCCTATCTTCTTTATATTGTAGTTGTCTTATCCAAATATACTTAAAATCTCATCAGACAATGTTATAATGTTTGCTTAAAGTGTAAAGTATATTTTAAAAACCTCAAGAGTAGAATATCTCTCTTAACATGTTTGTGTATTTACTTTACCTGTTTATTTTCCTTAAATCCTAACTTTCCAATTTTCTTTCACGTGTCATTTTCCTTCTGTATAATCAGTTCTTTTAGAGGAGCTCAGTGGGTATGAATTCTCTTAATGTCCTAGCACTTGACAATGTTTTTATTTCATCTTAAATTCTGAAAGATATTTTCACTCCATACAGAATCCTGGATTAGTAGTGCTTTTCTTTTAGCACTTTAAATATATTCAGCTTCTTCTTTCTTTCCATAGTTTCTCATGAGAATCCAGTCATTCAAACTATTCTTTCTTTGTTAGTAATATGTTATTTTTCTTTATCCACTTTCATTTTTTCCCCTTTTCTTTAGTTTTCACTAGTTTGATTTGAATTTATTTAGTTTGAAATTTGCTGAACTTCTTCAGTGTAGTTTATGTAGTTTTCAGATTTGGGGAAAAATCAGTGTCTACTTCTTTAAATATGATTTTCCACATCATGCTCTTCCTTATCTTTATCTTGCTCATTAATAACCTGATTATTAAAATTTTCCTATTTCACCCCTCAGATATCTAAAACTCTTTTAATATTCTTTTTTAATTTTCCTATCTGTTGTTCAGATTAGAGGATTTCTGTTGCTTCATCTTCAATTTTATTGATTCCTCCTGTCATCTCCTCTTTGTTATTGAATCCAGGTAGTGAGTTTTACATTTTGCTTATTTTGATGTTCAAAACAAAATTTCAATTTTGTTTTTATCTGTATATTATTTTTCTTACTGTTCTGTTTCATTTAAGAGAGTAGCCACCTTTTTTGCCCCTTTTAGTTGACGTTTGTTTCTTGTTTTTGATTTCTTATATGTCAGGTAAATTTGGATTGTATCCTGCATTGTATTTTAGGTTATGAGTCTTTGAATCTTGTTTATATACAGTGATAATTAGAATCAAAACATACTCTAAAATTTTTCATTATCGGGCCAATGTTTCTTGGGCATCTGCTCACTTTCTTTTTTCCAGCGCAATTTTCAGATCCATGATGGATATAAAGGTGAATATAATACCTGCACTGGGAGGGGTAGATTTATTACTTTTGTTATGTGAAAGATCTTAGGCATAGAAACTCTGTTCAGGCAATAAGTGGTAGAAATAAGTATTCTGAATCTGAAGTGTGTATGTCTCTATAGCTAGGTTTGCCTCTATCAAGTACGTAATTTAAGAGAAAATAAAGGAATTTTTTTCAACAGAGTGATGCAGTAACTATTCATTCCAGTACAAACTGAACAGAACTACCCATGTGCTGATAATCCCAAATGATAGATGTAAGTGATTTTATAAACATTGTGACAGTGTTGCTCTTCACTTATTTGGACTACTTAGGAATACACCAAGATTGTGCAGAAATTCAAAATCCGAATAATTGGCTATAGTCTTTACCAAAATTATTCTTTTTCATTTAAAGAAACGAGGAAGCTTACTGGTCAGTGGAATACCATGTTGCTAGGTGCTGATAGATTCATGTTTCTGTTTCTAAAAAAAAAAGAAGCTATTTTGAGGTTACCTACCACTGTTCAATAATTCACACTTATTTTTCAGTTAGTATGTGTTGGGAAAAAAAATTGATACTGTTGGAAAAGTTGCTAATTTGTGTGTGTGCCTAGAAACACTACTTCTTCTATGCTTGAAAATTGTCATCCTTTGGATTTTAAGTACAGCTCCTCTTACAAGATGATAAAAACATGTGTGGCAATGTTACTGTGCTGGCTCGCAAACTATCTTGCTGGTATACATTTTCTCAGTCAATTTGTGACTCTACTGCCTGAATGCCAAACCACATTTGTGTACTATTTCTCACATATTAAGCAGTTGTTCCTTTGTCTGTTTTGCTCAGGGCTGCCAAGCATCTTAAAAAAAACTTTTCCAGACACATATCTTTACCCCCTTTGGTAGTAGCTGAACATAGCTGGTAGATTCTTTCTAGGAGAGAAAGTATACAAGAGTTATCAGGTTCAAATTAGGTGCCTTAACTAAGGAGTTCTGTATGGACTTTGCCTCATTCACTCCTGAAAAATATTGAGCCTACTGCTGGCTCTGAATTCTAATGTCTATGTATTTCTTTATCTCTTTCCTACCTCTCTGGCTTACTGATCTAGTAGAGCTCACTACTGTTACTGCCTGCCCAAACCTCTGGTCTTACAACCCATCTGGTGACCCTAGTTTTACCTCCACTCAAAGTGCCAGCATGATGTTTTATGGAAAAGCAGGCTTCCTATTTCTGATTATTTCACACCAGGTTTAACTGTCTACCTCTGTTGACCACAGCTAGACTGCTTCCTTTGATGTCATGATCAGTAAATATTGCATTAATTTGCAGAAAAATGCATTAAACAGTATAACTGGAAAATAACAATTGATTGCATAAGATAAATGTCTTACACTACCCTGTGCATTCTTGCTACAACTTAGCTTTTTGTGCTTAGAGCTGGGACACTGGTTTCTCTTCCATGAGATATTATCATGCTAGCATTGGTAACAAATAGGACTTGAAGAAATAAGGTTTCCATGTTTATTTTAATAAGCGTTTCCCAGGCAGACATTTAAGTTTTCACTGGTTGCTAACATTGTACATGGGATTATAGGGTTCTGTGTGACTAGCTATGTGGCTTTAACTTGACTTTTCAGTGACTATGGAGATGGTGAGCAAAGCTGCTCAAGCTTTAGAATGGGACTGGGTGGATGGCAGTGTGGTGGAAATGCTGATAGAGGGGAGATTCTGGAACCATGCAGATCATGGTTGGAATGCAGCTCCAACAACTGTGTATAACCTTGATTGGCTTTACTTGCGCTCACTGAGCCTCTGTTGTTTCATCTTTAAAGTAGAGATAACCACTTAGTAGGACTGACAATAGCAATCCAATGAACTGTGTGCACACGGATCTACAGAGAGGTTAAGTTACTTGCCAAACTGCAGAATCCAGTCTGGAACCCAGTCAATTTGATTTCAAAGATGCATGTTTTTTCAACTTTTTTTTTTTTTACTAGTAATAAGTCATTTGAGCTGTCATTACTCAGGAACATGGAAACACAGGACTGGAGGGAGCTCAAATCTCATCTTCTGTGTCATTTATCAGATATTTGAACTCTCTTCACAATATATTTCACAAAAGCCCTGCCCAGATTTCATCATGCTTCTCTTGAATACCTCATGTTTATCTGTAATTTATTTAATCTGTGTTCAGCTTGTACTCTATGGTCAACACCCCCTGACCCCGCCACCCAGTTGTCCTTTAAATCCTAGCCATAATTGTGTCATGTTGAAGAGGACACAGTGGAAGGGGTGGCTCACAGAAATATTCAAGCTGGACAGGAATACAGTTTAATGAGGAGAGGCCTCTGCTTGGTAGTGTTTGGAAAAATGCATTTCTGTGAATTGGTTTTTATCATGATGTGCCATGATGCAGGGCTGAGATTGTGGCATACCAATTTTAGAAAGAATTGCTTTAACCTGGTCCCAGATACATTTTGAAATAGGGAGACTTCCCCGATCCCTGTGGGGACTGGGCAGCCTATTATTGTCATAATGGAAGTAGCTATAACTTTACAACATGCCCCGTGTTTAAGTGGCCTAACTACTCTATTGACCTTGTTGTTTGGGTAATTTGCTTTTTAGTTTCCTGTAACACATATACTATTCTGGGCGGGGGTTGGGGGTGAAGATCAGTTAACCCATCCATTTCACTCTTCATAACCTATTGTTCAATATCAACATCTCGGGATTTCAGGGTGTTTGAAAACGCTGGAGTCCTGGCTTAAGCCCTCATTGTTTGGATTACACAACGCAATTAGTGCTGTAAGTTCTAGTAGTTAGTGTAACTGAGATATGCTCAACTGCTTTCAGACCAAGGTAGGGGAGGCGATCCTATGGTCTCAGATCATTTCAGCTTCCTATCTTGGGGGGCGTTTCCTCCTCATTCTTGTTTCATGTTGTAATTTTAAACCAGTTGGAATAATATTCTCCTTTGCTTTAATGTTATACATCCCTGTGCATGTTCTTCAGTAATTGAAAGGGATATCGGACAAATTTGATCTGTCTAGCTTTGACTTATGCTGTCCTTATCTTGGCCTTTGTGTCATTAAGAAAAAAATTGGTATTGATCCTGGACCATACCACTACATTGTGCTGCAATTTTTCTTCCTTGCTAGTGGAATATAAATCGATAAAAGGCAGCTGCTTTAGATGAGGGCCAGATATGGTGCTGTCATTTATATATTGTAAATCCAATGATAGCTGATCAAATCAGTGCCTCTCCTGTTCCAAACTTGACATGATTGAATTGTCAATAAAAAAGATTTTACAGTAAGGGAAGGAGAGCTGACAGTGTAAATGTCTAAAAACCCAATGAAGCTCAATATAAAATGAAACAATGAGCTAGGATATCATTTTATAATTTCCAATGGGGAAAAATATTTAGTGAATCACTGCTGAGATTGGGCATCATCACAGGAGGGGGGGTAGCAAGGAATGAAAAGCCGGCTAACTTTTAAATTCTAATTTTTGAGAAATCTGAAATGCAAATTTGGAGATGCAAATTTTAGGAATTATTCATTGTACTCACCAAGTTGTTTATTTACAGAAATGGTTTAAATATTCTCCACCTCTTCCTTCTTCCATGCACTTTTTCCCTAGAGATAAAGCCTAGTTCTGGGGGGAAAAAAATAAGCCTCTTTTTCCCCAGGAGCCCTGCTGACTTCTAATAAGTGATTCAGGAACAAGTATGGTAGAACTTAGCCCTGTATGTTTAAAGTCAACCAGTAGATCTCTAGTTCCACTTAATAGATTCCTAGAAGTAGTCATATTTGGTTTTGAAAAGATAAAACTTTAAATAAGAAGCCACAGAGCTGTCTCAGGGAGATACATCTCTCTTGGTTTGTGGTTTATCAACCTTAGCTTTGGAAACCAAGACCTTACCCCTTGAAATATGAAGAAATCCTGCCAAATTTTCAGAAGAACTTATTAATATATTTGCAAATGCAAGAGCCTAGCCCTTATTTGTATGTTGAGAAGCATATAAAATCCCACTGGGAAGGACCAGCCTGGGAACTGATAAGAGGATGCTGCTTCATTTAAAAGCTGCCAGAGGCGTGTTAGCAGAAAGTTTTTGCCTCAGTAGTTGTTCTAAATGTACAGGACCGGATTAGGGAGAATTGGTTTCTGAGAGATGCTTGGCTTCTCAATTTTCAACTTGAAAAGTACATTCTGAACTTGTTGGAATTTTGGGGGAGGGCTCATTTTCCCAATTTTGTAATGTTGACAGGGCTAAAATGTTCTCATAAACCAGTGCAGCTGCCACTATGACCACAACAAACTGGTACTCTGGTATCAGCACGAGGCACCTTTGGAGAAGAGATTCATCACCATCGCACATCTTGTGAAATGATTGTCTTGATTTGGTATATATAACAAGAGTCTTCTGTCTTGATTTCAACATGAGGCAATTCAAATAAAACGTATCATGATTTTCCCGCTCCTTGATGAGGCACATTGCACTACTAACCATCCTCTCCCTCATTCTGATTGAGTTTGGCTAATATTGCTCTTTTGAGAAGCTCTTAGAAACCACTTTGGCAGCTCGTTCTTCATCTCCTACAACCAACTTCTTCCATCTCCTGTCTTGACTGTGAAGTTCTCAAAGTTCAATCTGTTGATCTCAGCGTATCATCATAGCTTCTACTTGCTAAGAACTTCACATAAGGTGGGCCTCTGCTGTTCAAATTGCATGTATTATTTCATTTTGTATTCTTCATAAAAATCAACCAACTGAATCGGTAGAGAGAATTAGAGAAGGCCCGGAATACTCTAGATTCTTAATTAACATCCAACTTCACTGGGAAGGGAAAGGAGTAGCAATCAAACAAAGAAATAGGTATTTAAGAACCTTGTATTTATGGGCAGTAGAATCAGACCTATCTGGATTCTAGTCCCAGCCTCCTTTCATTTGCCTTTTATCCTTAGTAAAGTTGCTCAGTATTTCTGTTCCTCATTCTCTCCATTTGAAAATTGAGGTATTGTTAGTAATAGCTTTTGGGCTTATTGGGGGACTAAATGAGATAATCTGTGAAAGGAGTTAAGCACAGAGCTGGCACTTTGTAACCTTTCAGTAAAGAGCCATTATTTCCTGCAGAGGGACATGAAATGTCTCCCTAATGCTTGTCTCACAGCACATAAAATCTGGGTTTTCAAGCCTACCGGTAACTGGTGTCCACTATTACCTTTCCAACCATACCTTATTTCCAGAAGGCATGTATTTCTTCTAAATGTGTTCTCATAATGCATACCTCATTCCTGCAAGTTTTTGCCTGTTGTTTCTTCATTCTGGGTTGTCTGACCCCATTTTTTCAATTTTCTTTCAAGTGCTGGCTCTTGTACATTACCTGATGGTCATAGATACCCCTGGTTCTCACCATTTGCTGATTTCTCTTGTACTTCCAAATGGTCTATATGGCCCAATTAGCACTTTATAGTGCACTGTTCTGCGTGGTTGGTGCTTTTCTAACCACCTGGTTTATGATGTTATAGGCTGTGAGACTGCTTGGTTACTGCTTATGTTATTTTTTATGTCTTTTCTAGTCAATCAGAGCACATATGGATGGGGTTAAGGTCTTACTGTGCCATATCTAGTAACTATTTTTAGTTACCATGTAATTAATTGGTGTATTGATTGTTTTATTTGGTTATCCTATCAAACTATCAAAGTTTGGAGGCAGAAGTTGTGTTATTAAAAATTTGGTGTCACTGCTTATTTTTTTTATAAGTGAAATGTCTTTATTCCAAAATAAGTGAAGGGAAAGTTATCTGACTGTGGAAGATTCACATGAAGATATTATTATATGTCTCCATGAAATTGCAAAACATACTTGTTTTAATAAGTTGGTTTTAAATTATTTTCTGATATGAAGTTTTAGTGGATGCAGGTATTTGGAGAGTTGAAATCTAGTGTCAGGCTGGGTGGCTTGGGAAAAATCACCTCCTTCTCTGAAAAGCCTCATTTTCCTCATTCCTAGAAACATTTGCTTCAGCTTGTGCCAGGCTTCCAAGGCTGACCTACTAGGAGTCTGGGCCTCTGATAAAATTAAGAATCTGTCCCAGTGGCCTTAGCCAGCTTTCCTCTTTGTTTTGGCCTGGATTGCTGGGTTTTTTTTTTGACAGAATGTAGCATCTTAAACAAGACTTACGTGATGTCCTTAATTGAAACGGCTTGTCTCTCTTAGTGAGCAGACAAGCCTCAGTTGAGGAAACCACATCAGCAGATTTCATTCCAGGGTGGGGAACTGTTTCTGACAAGGAGGCCCACAAAGTATGTATGCTTCAGAGAAAAGGGAAAACTGAGTAAACAAATACTCCCTTTGCTGAAGGAGGATGTGGGTTTAAAATCATATTATAGAGGAGGTATCCTGGAGTGTCCTGGGTAACCAGCCAAAAATTTGATCTGGTTTCTCTTAGCATGGGGTAGCTCACCACACCAACTGACATATTTCTCCAGTGACCTCTACATCCGAAAATGGCCCCTAAAAGCACAGCTGTCTGTTCTTCATGCTGCAGGCGTCACTATTTGCCCTAACAGCCGGCAAGATGCCATTCTGCAGATGTTTCTTCAGCATTCCTGGACACAGGCATATTTGGCCCCTCTACATGTCTGACATTTGTACAATTGGATCTTTTCCTGGAGCTCTGAGGTCATTTTTGTGTGACATAGGCTGTCCCTGCTCAAGAAGTCCAGGATCGGGTAGTAGCTGCTCAGCCACCATTTCTGCCAAGTATTTAGACTTGGGCAGACATTAAGTTGCAAGCTGCTTTCTCAGGATATTCTAGCGAGCAGAGTGGAAAGAAGAAGCATTGGCCTGGCCACCAGAATTTTAACTAACTGGAGTTTTAACTAATCTGCTGATGGGCGCTCCGTGCATCACTAGCTTCAAACCTCCCTAATTATGCACACTCCTTGGGAATGTCACTTGGGGTTCCTGCGCCGAATGGGTGCTCGTGCACCACATTGCTTCCACCCCGCATCAGAATGATTGACATGTTATTGATATGCATGGGCAGGCTGGCTATCTTGTGCTGACCAGAGAATCAACGGTGTTTTTTATTTTTACTTTTTGACTTTACCTATCCTTTCAGAAAACCTGATAGTGTCATTAATTCTTAATGCTGCATGTAGTGTTCCCACCAATAATGCTTTCCCCAGAGGTTAGTCTTCAGAGCACATAGGACAAGGTAATTAGGTCTATTGATCTCTACTACAGCCTGTGTTATCGGAATGGTGATCCGCTTTATAAGTAAGATGTGGATATTCATTTTAGCTAAGGAGCTACGACAGCTCTTGTTTCTTGAACATTCTTCGCCCTAACAGAGGGATTGCCAAGAGGCTACCAGGGCATCCTAAAGAGCTGAAAGCTTTCTTTTACGGGGCTGGTATTAGGGGACCAAATGACTAGGTGTTGGCTGTGCCAATAGTGGATAAACCTTATGATAACTAGATCGGCCACTGGGGCAAGTTCTATAAAGTCAAAAACTGCCAAGGAGCTTCTACCGCTGCCATTTAAGTTGACAAGTGAGTTCTCTAAAAGAGTGTTTCTCAGCTAAAATGTTCAGCGCAGATTCTCCTCACGAGGACTCTTCTTTCACTTCGCCGAGGCTCAGTGGGGCAGGGAATAGTCTGTAGCTGAGGCTATTTTAACGAGGTAGCTTTGACAATGGGATTGGAGTTTAAAGAGCTAGGGAGATGTCTACCCAGAGAGTCTGCAGGAGTGTTTCCTGCTTTATCGGGTGTATGGTTCCTGGGGCCAAAGAATGAGTTCCTGGAGCCAGCAAGAGGATCACAAGGAGGGAGGACAACTTGTGCTAGCAGCATTTTGAGTTATCCTGAGCTCTTTTCTCACTGGTTTCTCAAAGAGGATTTAGAAACAAAAAGGAAAACAGATACAAATTTTCAGAGGCAGCCTATTCAGTTCTTCGGCTGGGGGAGCAGCGGGTGGAGGATGGAGAGTAAGTTACCAGGGAGACACACAAGGGGGCAAGAGTCCAGTTACCAGAGAAGTTGTGGACTGAAACTTGAGCCTGGTTCCAGGCAGCTCGATCAATTCAAATTTAAGCTTCGAAGATCTGCACTGAGGTCTCTTTTTATCTCCTTGACCCCTGTGCTCACCCCCCATCCTTAATTTCCTGTAGGGCTTATGGAAATCATGCTCAGTGTTTTCCAGACACATCTGTATGTCTGTGTGCATGGCCTAAGTCAACGGCATTGAGATCCAAGTTCATCTGAATTTAAATATTAACAGCATTTTGTTTCTCAAATGGTTATGGATTAAAATTTGAGAAAGTAGAGCCTTCTGGTTAGAATGGTAAATAGTTTTAAGACTAGATCTGTGCCAGCGATATCTAAATATCCTTATATGACAAAGTCCATTAAGACACTCTAGCTTGTTTCTTGCTTGAAAAAGAAAAAAATAGTTACATTCTCATGAAAGGTCAATAAGATTAGATCTAAATGACATGACTGTTTATTGAAATTTTGGACTTTATCATTAGTTTAGATATGATTTAGGTTTTTGCAATTGCTTGCTGTAGCCCTTTTTTAGTCCCAGAAAGGGGGGGGCGGGGGCGGGGATCTTTCATCACTATTTCTAACAAAATCCCTTTTCCTTATTTGGTTTTTAACGAAAACTTTTATGTAAGACATGCGTTTCAACTAGATCTAGATACTTGTTGAAGGATTTCTTTTAAGTAGCCTCAATAGTGAAGAAATTATTTAAACCTGAAATTCTCAAGACAAGTTTAGACAAGCACCCTAAACTCTGTGATTAGTTGGGTGGGAATTGTTTACGGACACCTGAGGGCAGATTTCATCTACATGAACAGCTTTGTTGACTTTTTTTCACTTCAAAATGGCTAGTTTTCAGAATTAGACCTTTTTCTCCCAATTTAACTTATGTGCCTTGACCTATATGGCATGTAAATGATGTTTGATGATAAAAGAGGGTGAGTCACTTTAAGCAGCAACATCAGTGCCCATTAAGCAGAATATAAATAACTGTCTTAGATATGCAATAGAGATTTAAAATGGTCCCATGGTAACTGAATTATATAGGAGAGTTTCCTGTGTAATTATTTTGAAACAAAAACACACACGCGCGCGCGCACATACACACAAACACACA